>JAOUZG010004505.1:3590521-3615278 GCA_026289955.1 Argiope argentata | reverse complement strand
ATTTTTATATTATATCATAATTTCATATATAATAAACATTACATACAAAAATAAATATTAACAAATATGTAAAAAAATATATGGAAAGATTTAATAAAACTTAAAGTATAAAATTAGTATTTTCGGATTTTAATTTTATATATGAAATAATAATTTCATAAATATTTAATATATGAAATTATAATGTCGTATATACTTAATATATCAAATAATATTTTCATATATACTTAAAAGATAAAATAAAAGATAAAAAAAACTTTTTAATACCGAAGGTTTTAATAAAATATCCAGTATAATACTTAATTTTAATTGCTGATTATGAAATGAACACAAATTATTTTTATTATATGTAGAAGCATTCAAAATTTTTTAACCATCAGATGGTAAGAAGAAACTTTCTGAAATAAAGGGGAAAAGAAGAACTCACCCAAAAATATTAATAGCATGACATTTTACTTAAAATTCAAAACTCTTTGGAGAAAAACTACATACATTAAAAAATTTTGTGCATCATTTAGTCTTCTACGATATTAAATATCCCTATGTGTAACAATAATAAATGTTAGAAAATGTAACATCTATACCCACCCCTGTTGCCGACGTAATAAAATTCTGGTAAGATACAGTAAAAAAAGTACGCTTTCAAGTATCGAGTAGTACTACGCTCTTTTCCAAAAAATAACTATATTTTAGCTTATAATTGTCAACAACTATCTTGAATCCCTAATCCAAATTGTTGTTTCGATAGGAGATTTCAGATAAAATGTTAAGGAAAACTAAAGTGTTATAATTATTGCTGAAATGGCTTCCAATTATGAAAAAGAAATTATATAATTAAGGAGAGAGGGGAGATCATAAATAATTTTGCCACGTCATATTTATAAAATCTATTGTCAATGAGCTTTCTACTCAACCCAAATCATCTTGAATCCTTAATCCAAATTGTGTTTCAATAGAAAACTTCAGATACACAAATGTTTAAGGAACCCAAAGAATTATAGTTATTTATGAAGTGACTTCAAATTATGAAAAAGGAGGGTTATAAAATTTATATAATCATAAAGAGATGAAAAACCTAATAAATAATTCTATCATATCCTATATATTATCTATAAATCCATTGTGAATGTGCTTTCTACTCAAATATAAATTCTATAGCGTTGAATGAAATAAGAGTAGATGGGATTTTCTATTCCCTCCTGAATACAACATACTTTGCCTTAAAACACAAATAGGATAGTTCAAATAGAAATCAAACAACACATTCAGTTGTGCTTATAATAACTATTAATAAGTTTCGTACATAGCTTTCTAAAACTGGATAGCGAATGCCAAGAGCCGTATTTACTCATGGACAAACAATTCAACAACTTTCGTTAGAGTCAGTTGATTTACCAGTATTTTTGAAATAACTAAACAATAGTAACTAAATATTCAAAATAATACCCCCCCCAAATTAACATGTTTTATATAAAAAGATGTTGTTCATGTCAATAAATGAATTTTATAATTTTGCATATGCAATCCCTCGAATTCAATTCAATTCATCAATTCAACAAACTATTAAATCTTATTTTGGGCAGAAAAGTTAAATTCTGACTGTAACTCGCTCAGTTTGAAATTCACAGTCAAAATTTTGACATTAATTTTGCTTGGTTTTACTAATATATGTTAATTTAATGAATAAAAGGATAAGAGTTTTGGAAATGTATTGGCTGACATTATACAATAAATAAAATTGTTTAAACAGAAGTTTCATAAAATTTACTCGTTTCTTAGAGATATAAAAAATACGATGACTTTTTACATAAATTATTTCTTTGATCGCAGAATAAATTTTTTTAATGCGATAATTGACGTTTGTCATTTTCTTCATTTTGTAGTAATTTTATTTTATTTAAAAGATTTATACATTTTTATTTAACTAATACATTGAACGATCACTTTAATAAGAAAGTGTTTTAAAAATTAGCTTAGAAATAAATTATGAGAAAAACATTATAAAAAGCTGTTTGATAATAAATAGTTAACTTTTGTTATTATGGCTCAAAATAATATCGAAATAAAGCTTTGTTGAATACTACAAAATTCAGCTACTCTAAATGAAATTTTAAATTATTAAATTGCTTTTAATGAATTATTGAATAATTATGATTTCAAAATACAATTTCATTACGATTTTCAATGAATTAGATGAATAAGTACGATAATTGCATTGCTAAATTCATTTAGGTAGTTTAAATAAATCCAAGACAAAGTGCTGAAATGAAAAGCTGATATAATTTTCGTATAATTTTTTTTCATATGAAATGGATGAGGAAATATTTTTGAAAGTTGTATTTTTAGTAATTTTATTTGTTGTGATATATTTAAAATTTTATTTGTGTTTCATATACCTTCATTTATTCGCCTACATTTACCAAAATTGCTCTTTCAGATTCTGATTATTTTAAACAAAAAAAAATTAAAAAGCAGAAAAGTTTTGAAAAGTTGGTGTAATTAACTGTAAAATGCTAGAAAATGAGTTAGGATATGCATAATTATAAAATGCTTGGTAATATTCTTCTACCTATTTGAAAAACAATTACCTACATAAAAAGCTTTTATCTTATTTATTAGACTTATTGAATTCAAATTGCTTTTCTCGATTTAATTTCTTACAAGAGCAACAAAATAAAATTACTGATCATATTTTTTTTTATTTTTATTTTATCCTTTTATCTTAGATTCATTTTGGCATGGCATATTCTGTTCTTGAAATATTGGATGTTTTTTAGCCTGTTATAAAATTTTAAGAAAAAAGAATATTTAAAAACTGTTCAGTTAAACACAAATGCACTCTTTAATCAGTAAAAGTATGCATCCATTTTAACACACATTTAATGACAAAATTTTTTATTATACTTTAATTCATTTTGTAATCAATAATCTTATATTGATGTTCAGCTTCAAGTATAAAAAATAATTACAGAAAAATATAATCAACTTTATCCTTAACGTTCATTAATTTCCTGAATCCTATAGTAAATTTAGTTACTTATTCTTGTTACTAAAGAAATGTTTTGAATAAAATTGTTTGTTATATCACTACTTTAGTGCAATATTTTTTATATATTTATTTAATCCTAAAAACTTCTAAAATGCTAAATTTTTTCCTGAATTTAATTTTCATACTCTAAAAATAATTACATTTTATTTTTTACTTTCATTAACAAAATATTTTAACCATAATCTAAACATTTGGGAATCTAAGGATTTTGCTGTGTCATTGGATGTTGAGGATTAAAATATTTCCAGAATTATTTATCATCAAGGTAAGTTTGGGGTAATGTCCCCTAAATGGAAGGATTAATGTAGATGCAGACAGAAAACAACGCAGTTGACTACATAATTTCTCTTTAAAAAGAATAAAATGCATCCTAACACAAAAATGTACTCAATAACCCCCATGGGGAATTATTGCCTACGGGTTTCAACATTGATTCTTTGATAGTATCTAGAAGGCATATTGAAGCAAAGAAATGAGTAACAGCACCACTCTAAAGACAGTTATCGATATCGAAAAGGAAGTAAAGATACTCGTATGTTCATATAAAGATCAAATTCATATTGCTCAAGATTAGAATAAACTTATACTCAGCTACAAAAACGTATTTTTTCCCAAGCGTGGGTATTAGCACTTATTAGAAAAGTCACATAAATCATTTGAGATTAACATCCTTATGAAACAGCTAAGTACAGTCAAAAGCAGATATTTCGGATTATTTTATATTTGTGGGATATAGTAGCTTCATATTAGCTAACGGGAAATTGAATTATAGAAAAAGTATATGAAAGCATTCATTTCACATTCAAGAATTTTGCTCCATACTGTGAATATAAAAAAGTTAAATTTTTCCGAAGAAAAAAAATTAACAAATTTTTATTATATCGGGTGTTTTTCAGATGCAAATTTGTAGAATATTTTGAAGATACTTGCAATTAAGATAGATCTCTTAATCAATACAAAAAATATCGTAAAATATTAAATTGTTTTGTTTCAAATTGTTAATTAAAAAATGTTTTGTTCTAAATTAATAGAATGTATATCAAAACATGCATAAATTGTAACTAAAACTAGAAGAACAAATTTGTAATACTAAATTTCTAACAAAGCATCTAAATAAACTAATGCTAATTAAACTAAATATGTAAAAATATTTATATTTGTACCAAGTAATTTATTCAGATTTGAAAGTCCTGCATATAAGCTACTGAAATTAGTTAGCAATAGTAAACTTTTAAAAATAATCTGATTCAACTGATATTCTAATTTTAATTTTTTAAAAACTTTTTTGAATTATATAAAGCTTATATAAATTATAATCTTATACAGAAGTAGATTTTTATGTTAAAATAATATATATATATATATATATATATATATATATATTTTATAATTCCGAGAAAATCCAGATATATCAACTATTAAATGCTTATTTTGTATGACGTACATTTTATAATAACAATGTTGTACAATTACTGATCTTCAGTGAATTATATATCAAGTTTTGAATTTCTGAATTCTGATATCTAATGCTTTGAAAAAAAAAACAGATTTAAAACTAATGAAGTTTAACATTTAACTTGAACTTCGCACTATAAAACAATGTGTAGAAATTTCACAGATTCTACTTTAATGTATTTTTTTTTTTTTGTGATTACAGTAATATTTTTAATAGTCGAGGAACCGAAAGGCTAGGGTGCATCAAGACGTAAAGAACAAAGAAAAAATTCTCAAAAATGCCATTTAAAATGCTTTTATTTACAGTAAACACAATATAAAATGAGTAATAGGTTTCTTTGTTTTCTATTATTGCCCCTTATATTATAGAAATAACAATATATTATATAAACGAAATAATATAGGAACTGGTCTTTTTTTGCCGTTGAAATGCTATTTCTATTTGGGGCTGAATTTATTTAACAGCATTTTGGGATTCATAATCGTAATTAATTTAGAATTACTAAGTTTATTACACTTATTATACGTTATTTTGGTTAAATTATTAAGTATTAAAACCTATTTTATAAGCTTTTATACATCTAGTCAGAATTCTGTTTGAAGATCCATATTATCTTTCCTTTTGTTTATTTGTGAGATAAAACATTTTCACTAACCCTCTCATTTCTGTGATCTTTTTAGATCAGCTAGTTCAGAGTACTGAAATGTCCAAATCTTTTTTTAAAGACAAGAAAAGTCCCTCCCATTTCCCTTCCCCTCCTTGCCTAAAAATCGCATTGATTGTCCGTGTAGTTAAGATAATTTTATACAAAACAGTCTCAGCTGATAAATCTAAAAAAAATCACAGTCATTTTTTGAAGGTTTTAGAAAAAAAATATTCATATCATATAAATCTATCTAGGAGAGAATCTGTAACGAACAAATCACACGCCATTCTATTCTATCAATGCAATCTAATGAGAAGGTATGAAAATTTGTGGTAGTGTCTAGGCGACTTTTTTGAATGAGCCTTTTCGGACTTTTTGTAATGATTTTATTTATTTTTCAGTAATCAGGCAAAGGAAACCAGAAAATGTTCACAACTTGAGTTTTTTAAAATAACTTTTTAACTTTATTGTATATACAATTTAGGAAGCTAGTAGAATGTAAAATCAGTAGATCAATGTAGAAAATTCGTTTCTTTTAAAATCAACTGTCTCCAAAATGTTTTATTTTACAATTGAACTTTCTTAGTTAACAGGGATATCTCAGGACAATATCCAAATTAACAAACAAACTTAGGACATTAACTGAGAAAACAAAATCACTTCAGTTTAATTCATACCTTTGGAATTTAAAACCCATTCAGATTTACGGACGACAGTTTTCTGCGAAATATAATTAAGTCCCTTGAACAAAATTTAAACCTGCCGAACAAGCAAGCACACGGCAGCCTCCAACGCTAATTCATAAATGATACTCGGAGGACCAGTTTGCTCTAAGCGGTTTGCTACTCAGTTTTAAATATTTTAATGCGAATATAACATTACTTGAATCGCCTCGGAAGAAAAATAATTGCTTCGCAATCTTAAAACAGGATAACTGACAATTACACCAGACCCATTTCATGCATAAAAATAAAGCTCTTCGAGTGAGCATTGATTGCGATTTCTATTTAAAATCCGATACCGCACTTTCTGTCACAAAACATTTAGGATCAATTAGCGTCTGTTTCTCAGTTAATATTTGCGTAAAGGAGGGGGGGGAGAAGCAGGTTTCCATTAGTCTATTGCACGAGAAAGAAGGACCGACAAAAATTACTGCAAAGAATATGTTCTGATCTCTCTATTTGAGACTTTATTGAGAAGTTATTTGCAGTACAGAAGTTAGATAACTGTTGCAGGAAGAAGCGATGGTGAGGAGAATTAACTCGATGTTGCTAAAGCTAATTAAAAACAAGAATTAAATTACTTTTGGGGATGTTGATTAGAATTTAAATTCTAAAAGCAGGATAGGTTAATCATTCATTAAAGCGATAGCGGAATTTTTCTCTCTTTTCTCGATAATTATTTGAGATGTTTCTTTAAATTACATATTAATCAAAATTACTGTTTGAATTTATTGAGAAAACTTGCATTTTTTTATTTGACAATTGGTGAAACATGTTTTCAATTCGTTATTTATATATCATGTAATTTTTATTCATAATATGTTAAGAAATATTCGTTGCATGGCTAAAGAAGAGAGAAGTAGGTAGAGTAATTTATAATATTATTAACATTTAGACTTATGAATAATTTATATTCGGAGATTAATTTAAAGCTATAGTTAAAGAAACTTCTTTTAAAAAAATATTATATTTGGGAGGTTTTTAGGTTTATATTTTAGAGATACAGGGAAAAAAAAGATGTCCCTTAAATGAATTAAAACAATTGGGAATTAGCTCTGCAAACTAGGCTTTAAACATAATTTTATAATAATTAATTACATCAGATATTTGCTTCGGTTTAAATTTATATCAGTCACTGCGAATGAATGTGATCGATTTTCATAAAATTAAATGTCTAATAAGTAAAAAAATTTACCTTCGATTTTTTTCCTTTAAAAAATGTATAAAGGTTTTCAAAAACTTAAATTTTTTATTAAAGATTTCATTAAGAATAATTTTAAATTATTGTTTATTTGTCAGGTTAATAAGGAATAAAATTTTCTTTTTGCTTGTATACACAATATCCGATTAGATAAATCATGAGAGACCGGATAAAAATTGTTCCTTCCTTTTCCCATGGCAAGCAGTAGCCTATGCCTTATTAATAGCTCTAGAAACCAGTTATTTAAGTTCTATTACGCCTGTTGACATATTTATAAAATTTTCAGAAATTACAAATAATTCTTTATGTTCGATGGTTTCCTTATTGGCTTCCAGGTATATTTTGTATTTGGCATTACTTTTAAAATGCATTCTTTAACACTTCATAAAAGAGAAATATTAATTTAAATATTGTGTACTAAATATAATAACAATGTGTGATAAAAATTGGTAGCTATCTTTTTTTAAAAAAAAATATTGAAAAAAGAATAGTATCTTAAACAGAAATCCAAGATTTAATAATTTTAGATAACTCTAATCCAGAAGGGTAAAGGCGAGACGGCCAACATGTTGTTTTTATAAAAATTTCTATGAGAGGCAGCAGAGACTCTCGGGAGAACAAATCAAATTATTTCACAAAACATGACAGTTTCATCCTATATAAATGAGCAAATTTGTAAGAAATACTAGGAATTTTCGGAATTATGATAATCATCTTATATTTGTACAAAAAAAGATTGTTAAAAATAAACAACGATATATATTTTTAACATTCAATATTTGTTAAAAATAAACAATGGTAGGTATTTTCCAAGTATGAATGATTATTTTCTATTAAATAAGAAAAATATGGTGTATTTCGTCACTTTTAAAAATATATTGTTTCAAATCATTTTATACGTGAATAATTTAATATTAGTATTTGCGCATTAATATATATTAGTTTGTAAGCTTTGCATCGATTATAATGTAGTAGGAATAAAGCTATCGCATACACAGTATCAGATTTGTTTCATATACTAAATTATATTTAATAATGCCACAATTCTATTTACCTTTTTGTTTAATTCTCTTTTTTATTTGTTAACATTTCAAGCCGTTTTTTTTTTCTTTTTTAAGAACTTATTTTTGCATTTAAGGACTTATTTTCCCATCATAACAGCAAAATGATAAATCAGCAACAAAAGTTTGTAAACGAATTGATTATCACAGAAAGATTTAATGAAAAACAAAGTAAAAAAGAGGGCATTATTTTCTTTCTTTGGAAATAGAGTTATCAGTTTTTGAAACTGCTGCTATTTTAAAAGTGTTCTTCTAAAACAAATTTAATTTCTGTTGAAGCGTATATACTCACTGGGAAAAGTTTTATGTTTAACTTAATTTAGAATTCAAATGTAAATTAGAAACGAAATATAATAAAAAGTATTATATAAAGAAGAATAAATAATACATTGACATACATGGTAACAGCATTTCAAGTTTTTTTTAGATACATAATATATGATATTTTTAATAACTAATGTTAAGTAAATGTAATGCATCACATTTCAAAGTTAAAATTGACTAACATTTTTAACTATTTACTACAAAATGGTGAGTTTAAGAATGATTTAGCAGTTTTGAAGATAAGTATTTAAAATTAAAAAGTGTATCTTAATTTTATTTAGAAATAATTTATTTTATTATAAAACCATTTTATTATCTTCAATTTTTTTTAAAATAATTTACTATTCCAAATACTGTTGTTTCTTTTAAATATGTTTTTAAGATTTTCAATCAGTTAATAATATGTAAAATCATTTGATATTCTTTAGGTTTTGAAGTTTATCTCCTTTTGTAATCATTAATTATAATTAGCAATAATTACAGTCATATTATTTTATTATTTAGCCAAACAAAGTACAGTTACATATTTTCTTTCAACATAATTTTTTTTATCAAAGTTAATACAATTTTTATTAACTTTTCAAATATTCCTACATCCAAAAGCAATATAACTAAACGACTGTTCGAGTTTTCTTTCATAATCATACTTTACTTCGCTTTCAAAGGAGACTGGAAGTACCGATAATACTATATAATGAATGATTACTTTATTAAAATCTTGTTATTGAACATCTTTTCTTTTCCGTTAAAAAAAGTTGAGCATGAAGACAGGCGTTAAGCAACGTCCTACTTCTCTCCCCCATAAAAATGTGACAAACTGGATTTTTCACACAATGTAGGTGTTTGGTAAGGGGGGAGACCCCTCCTTTAAAACTGATAGATTACTCAGAGACGCCTGGAACCTAATTAAGCGATTCTAGCCCACTTTCCAAAGAAAAGATTTATGACTCTGAATGGATAAACCTCCGGGGCAGGATTAATTGAGGACTCCTTTTCGATATTACGAGCCATTCCGGAAAGTGAGAGCAAACGAATAATGTTCAAGGATCAAAGGAGAAAACTCTATGGTCTCACCAGGAAAGAAAGTAAAGCTCCATCTTTTTCATGATACGACTAAGCCAGGTCTTGGAAAATGTTTGACCAACGGCTTAGTATCAATCTTTACTGCTAAAGATCTTTTTTTGATGATATGATTTATTGATAAATTACCTGGCACAATGAATAACTGTATAAGTTTGATAAAGAGTTGACTTGACTCCTATCTCATGCTATAAACAATATCACTTTAGAGTTGCCCATGATCCAAAGCGATGGAATTTTTTCAAGAAAAACTGTATGATATATTTATTATTTGTCAAAAATATTTAAAAGTTATAGACTGATAAAAATATATTGATAATTGTAATAAATTAATAAAAAGTTGATTGTAAATTGTAATAAATTAATAAAAACAAATTGATAATGCATTGTAATAAATTGATAAATAATATGTAATTCATTGATAAATGATATGTAATATATTGATAAATCATATAAAAGAATTGATAAAATCCCGGGAACAATTAATAACAGTATAATTTTGATGAAGGATTGCCTTGACTTATAATTCTCGCCATAAACAATAAAACTTTTGAATTGAATATAAAATTTTTAAGATAAACTTCACAATATATTTATTGTCAAAGGTAATAAAAAGTTGTCAAAGTCAATGTCAAAGGTAGTTATCAAGGTAATAGAAAGATGTCAAAGGTAGTAAAAATAAGTCTGTAGCCTTAATAAATGCATTTTTTTTCTCAAATTTATGAAAAAGTTGCATAAATCTCAAATTTCTGATAGATTTTTATATGAGGAATGAAACGATTGTGGTTATTGTTCTTCTGGTGAAAATTACGAATAAAAATTTTAAATAGATTTTTAATCTTATTTTTCATGTTTGTGTTGAAAAATTATTGATATTTTTCAGCATTAAAAAAAATTGAAATGAGAACAAAAATAGGAAACAATTTTAAAAGTTTTGTAGAAGAAGAATTTAATGAATTAATCATTTGTTATATGGGACTATATACTGTTTCAATTTCCTTGGAAAGTGAAGTATTGTATGATTATGAAAGAAAATCAAATAGATTTTCAATTTTATTATTTTTCAATAAGAGATGTTTTGAAAGTTAATAAAGATTGTACAGTTCTGATTTGTATTGCAGTACGATAAGTAAATAATAGATTGACTGGACGGTTTTATACAATATGATCATAGCTATTGTTAATTAATATCAATAATTACAAAGGAGAGACCTGTAACATCGAATGTATTTTTTATAATAAAGCAAGTTCATGATAGGTAGGATTTCAGAACATAGTCACAGATTGTAGACATAGATTCTTTAAACTCAAGACTACATTAAAGAAGCAAAGTGAAATAATTTGCTCTATTTTAAAACTCTACGAATTCTCAAAGCTTTCAACAATATTAAGAGCGATAAATAATGTCTCGTAAAATAATTTCTTCCTAACTTTTTACAAAAAAAAGACAATATTTCGGAATAATAAATAATTTCAAAATAAACACGAAACTTATTCTTCATGCCATGAAAATAATTAATTGCATTTAAGGATCTTATTAATTCAAAAAGTTTTATGTTACTAATATTCATAAGAATGGGAAAATATTGAATCTTTTCATTTGTGTTGAGTTTACAAAAATGTATAAACACTGCATAATATATAACTGCATTTTGCTTCCCATAACTCAGGAAAAGTTTTAAATTATTCAATGATTTGTTTATCACAATAAACATGCCTTACGAAACAAGAGTTTTAATATTAAAAATTTGATTTTTTTGTTGCTACTAGTTTTCACCAAGACATCTACAATTGTCCCAACTTCTTAATTAGTTAAACTACATATATTTTGTTGTCATCATTTCCAATAGATAATCATATAAACTGTGGATTAGTTAATATTTTAAATTTAATAAGCAAGGTTTAACTTTCTAATACTTATTTCTTTCAATATTTATACTTCATTGTAAATATTTCCATGAAAAAAAGCTATTATTAAACTATAATAATATAATATTCTTAATAAAACTGAATAATTCATGCGCGGATTGTAAAATTTCATTGTATTACAAAAGTAATAAACATGTTGGCTTAATCAAATTTAAAGGTAGAAATATACCTCGCAAATTTATTGAAAAGGAATCTAGATATTTTTAGTGAGAATGAATAGATAAACCTTTTAGGAATTTGAGTTATATGATACTTAAAATTTCTTTCTAAAGCTTTAAAATTTTAAATTAATAAATATATTTTACATTTCTTTTGGTGGGAGATGAGTATTTTTAGAAGTGGTAAGAAAATCAAATTATCTTCTTAGATTAGTTTATGAGGCTTTTATAAATTGTTTTTATAAAAAGAAATAAATTGAATCATCATTAAATTAAAATATTGGCTTTAGGAAATAATAACAAATAAAAAAAACATTATTTTTTGTTTTGAACGAATTTTTCTTTTTATATACAAGATGAATGATTAAATATGCTTCTAAGTGATAAAATTATATATCATGCGAGAAAGAAGATATAAACAAATAATCTGAAGGTAGATTTTAACTTTTCTGCTCTTTATGCCAATCATTTTTGAATATGCGTAATTTATACATAAAAAACAATATGTAATCACAATATTTAACTAATTTAACAAAACTTATAAACCAAAAATAAGTACTGAATGTCTAAAAATTCTTTTTTTAAATAAAAGTTTATATTTTGAATTTCGTTTTCCATTTTTAGCTAAAAAAGAATAAATCCTTACATATCTAGAGATCCGAGAAAAACGCCTGCCGGATACAGAGTTAAAACGATTAATATTGACGTGTCCATGAATTATTTTTTCTTTCGTCGGAACTTTCATTTCTCTAAGGATTCACACGGTAAAAGAATATCATACAAAGAAACATCACAAATACACAAGCAAACACAAAGACAGAAACATTCTATGGAGAGGACAACCAGTAATCCACCATAATTAAACAATTCCAGCTATTCCAGGACATATGGCTCTGTTGTCCTTATTTTGTTCAATACCTTCTCGAAAGAGAAAGCTAAATGATGGAGACCCGAAAGTTAGAATCCCTACGGTAATCTCTGCAGCTTTCTGGAGTCAACTGTAATATGCATCAACCGTAGTGTTCCTACAGATATATCCTATATGTGAAGAACAGACTGGGACCGTTATCAGTATTGATAACGATCTTATTGATTATTTGTTTTTCTTGCTTTCATCCATTGTATTTGTCAGTTTATTGTGAGGTATATGTTTTTATAAAGAAAGATTATTCTGAAGTATTTTGTAATAAACTAACCTATTGCCGAAAATAAAGGTAAAATGAAAAAAAAATGTAAAATATCATTAACTGGCTTTGTGTGAATTGTTGATTTTTTTATGTCTTTGAAATATATAATAAAATTTGTGATGGATATTATTTGTCACTTCGAAATTGTTTGGATATCAGCAATTCCGCATTTTATTTTTGAAATAATTAAAACATGCTTTCAGAAAGCATGAATTAAAAAATTAATATAAATAAAAGATTAAAATGAAATCTGTTATGCATATTTCAATACATCACGTCAGAACATCACTTCTTGAACGGCTAAGCATCACGTGCTCGTGCTAGTTTAATCATATTTTTATTCATTTTAATTTCTTCGTTGAATTAGTAACTTCAGTACTGCAAATGATCCAAAAAACTTTGTCTCGCATTGATTGTTTAAATAAAAATCCCAATTCCTACTTTTTCCTACTTTTAATATAAATCACGTGCACAAAATGATAATTTTCTAGGCTTTATTTGATGTAGTAATTAATTTTTTAAAAAAAATCAGAGCTTTCGTAATTGCAATGACAACAACGTTATTAAAAGCTGATTTTTTGAGATACTAGGGCAGATAAAAAACTGTTATTTTCGCCAACGGATTTTTGTTGACGCCTTAAACCTCATCCCAAAAACATCATGTTCTGACATGATAAAAGGTATTTGAGGGGAATGCTTATAATAACATGTATTTTCTCAGTCTCTTTTTAGGTTTTTCAACAAATTTAAAATAAAGTTGGTTATTTATTTTTTAAATAAAGAGAAAAAGCAGTAGCAATCTTTGAAATAGTTAGCTTTATTTTATTTCGTTAATTAAATTCAAACTTCTAATCCATATTGTATTGATTGTAACATTCTTCAACAGTAACTTCTGGTAAATTATTTAACAAAGGTATTTTTTGTATCATCTTAAAATTTGTGCATTATCTTCTCAATTACATTTAATTATTTCCTTATTCTTATATATTATCAATATTAATTTTTAAAATTTGTAATAATGTCACACAGTTTTGAGACAAATTTATGAAATAACTCCATTGTTTAAATATTTCAAAGCCCCCAAATTATATAAATTTGCCACAAAGATTATTTGTGTACAAAATAAATACATTCATATTACAACTCGAACGTACGTAATGATAATTTTTTTAACTTAGTTGATTTTATACTGAGCCGGTTTTTTATGCATTTAAAATAAAAGAAATAACATGTGTAAGCCCTGAAAACTGCCTTGCCAGTATAAGTATACAAATTATTTTAAAAACATATTAAATAAATACATATTTAAAAAAAAAGGAAATTCGCTTATATGAAATAATATGATAAGTGTAAGGAATTCAAACTTATGAAATAGGAAAGCTGTTGGTTTGTAAGATTTATATCAAATATCGTTATTCCACAATTGAGGATTTCTACAGTAGCATCGTGATGTTTAAGGCTATATTAGTAGAAATTAATACACCATTAGTTGAAATCAATGCAAATAATAATATGTTATTACAAATTCTGAATGTATATTATTGCTTAAAATCCATTATATTTCCATTCAAAATTTATCATTAAATGTTAATAAACTACTTAGATTTCAAAGGTAAGGTTCAAATCTTAATATAATAATTTGATTTATTTTTGACACAACAACGTTAAGGGATAGATTTGTCAAATAAATTGTCTGAAAGCTTGATGAAATTATGATCCTGAACAAAGCCGAGTATATAATTTAGTATCATAATCATTCCATTTCCATATAAATACAATAACAGAAGCTCGTATATGAAGCCCATAAATCTGAAGAATTGATAACGACGTCTGAAATGGATGGTGGGACTTCACTGGCATCGGAATAATGTTCAGAAAGGATCTAAGTGATCTCAGGGGATGGAAAAGGCTTAAGGCGTTTGAGCAGTGTAATGTAGGATTTGAATGTCGAAAGAAATATTGTACATAGTTCAGCCTTTCAAATGCCAGACATATTTTAAATATATAATATGCCTTTAGGTTATAAGAAGATTGATGCTATTCATACCTCTTTAAGGTATGTTTCATGAACTTGGCGACTTCAAGGATAGAATCGGAATATTTTATTGTAAGATTATTTTAAAATCGCTTGCATGGCATGCTTCGAGATAAACTCTGAAATAATTGAAAATGAATCGAATTTAGGAGTTTAAATTCAAGCAAATATTTTTCAAACTCAATATATTTTGATTTGTGAGATTGGTTTTGATTGCATAGGCTTCTTTTCTCGTGAGTATGAAATGTATCTTGAGATTGTGAAACCTGTATATAAAAATATTTTATGACCCTAGATAAAATATTATTATACAGAAGTTGTATTTACAGATAGTTTGATTATAAATTCGAAATATACGTAATTTTAAGTTTTTAATATTAAATTAATAAATTCTAAATTGAAACTTTTATAAAAAATAAGTAATCGGCATAAAAACACATCTGAAAGGGAGATAAAAATATAAAATATATTTTTGTAAAAAAAATTACAGATTTTTTTTCTAATTTGATCTGATTAATTTTTTTATCACAGAATATATGTGTTTGCAGATGGCATTTGTAAACATGTATTAATCAGCCCCCTACAAAGAATTCAGATACGTGACTGATATATTTTGTGCTGCTGCAGGAAAATACAGAAGAATGTTTGTTAAGAATATTTCACAGATGAAATTCGAATTTTATTTGAAATTAATTATCTGCTGCTTTCTCATTACTCTGACTACATAGAATTAATTACTATGATCAAATTTGTTTAAATAACTACATCGTTGAGTCATTCTCAAAAATGAAAACAAATATTACTTTGATATGAATGCTTATGTGCATCAAAATATCTACGCAAGTTGTCATCAACATTTGAAATTTGCCCTAAAACCTAAGTTTATACTAGGCCTAATACACTACATGATTAAATATTAAACATATACTATTCCATATCATTTCCCTCTTTGAAAGGAATCTGAAAAAGTTTTTAACAAAAATGAAATTGAATCGTATGTGTCTCAGTAAAAGGATCATATCAATAACAAACTTCAAATTGCAAAATCTGTTATCTAATTCTAGCCATGTTTGCCAGTGCGGGATCTTGATGTCAAATTGTCTGAACTCCTAATTGGTCACTTATGTTTTATTTCACCTTTTAATTAAATGTCCTGATTTTATTCAACATCTTATAAGACTTTTCAACATGCAAATGTTTATGGGGGAACGTCTCCACCAAAATCTTTTAAAAAATTTTAAAAATTATTGGTTTATATTATCCGATTTAATGTTTCATCTTGTTATTTTTTATATCTCGTTCATAATGTTCATCCTGTGTATGACGATGTTTGGCTAAGAGAGGTTCTTGCGCCATTAAACCTCATAAACTATGAATCTTTATGATGTTAACAGGCATTGCTATGTTTTTTAAATAATCAGTTTCTAATTTTACAGATTTTTACATAAAGACACAATTTTTTTAACTATATGTCTGGAGCAGTATGACTAAGTATAGATCTTGAGCCAATAAACCCAACAATCCGATGTCTCAGAAATGTTTTTTTTAATTAAGAAAAAAATGGATTAGTAGTTTTAGGAATTCACTGCCCTGGTGCATTACATTTGAAGGATCTGACTTTCAGAAAAAAAATGCATTTCCTGAGGCAAATAAGAAATATTCAACTATTAAAATTATTAGTCAAGTCATTAAAAACTAAGTCATTAAAACTTGACTATTATTATTAGTCAAGTCATTAAAAACTGTACAATGATTTTAACTAATACAGTATAGTAATTTTCATCATGCTTAGTTCTTGATTATTTGGGAACGAATATGAAATTTGTCAACTAAGGAAAAGAAATTTATGAAATCCCTCTAAATGAATCATAAAAAAGCTAATTCATAAATAATCATAATTATAGCTGATTTTATGCTCATTTATAAACACAGTTGAATTCAGTCAAATTACGAGAACAATTGCCAATTATTTAAACAGAATATCTTTTATTATAGCACTGTATATTAAGTCATCAAGATGCTTCCAATATCAAATAAAGGACAATTTCAATTATTATTGTTATACAATATCCATGTAAGCATATCCATATATGTATGTAAGTCACCTATTTATTGAAGGGCATAAATATGTGACTATTAACACTCTACCGAAACTGCTTAATCTACATTAATTTATTGTTTGCACAATTTTTGAGATTGAAATAATGAAACTCCAACAAGTCTGGTAAAAACTTGAAATATTCTTTTTTTTAATAAAATTTTAGTAATCTAAATACTTGTTTGAATAACTAGCACAATTATATCCTCTTTTTAACCAATTTTATGAGAATGCCGTTTATAAATAATGATCGATTATCAAAATGTAGTATTAAGCAAACTGTTGAGCTTAACAGTAGGACAATTATTACCAGATTTTGCCACAATCTAAAAACAATACTCACTCATGCTGCAGATAGCTGAATTTGGTCTAAAGACTAATGTCTTCATAATGTCCTCCAGGCGTCAAAATTCCTAATGTTTTATAGATAGAAGTGCAGTCTTCTTTTCTGATGCGCATGATTTACATTCCTTCCAGGACTTCAATCCCGCTTCTCTTTCTCTTTAAAGGAGTTCTAGAGATAAACCGAGGAAGAGAATGTTTCGTCAAGCGGAATTATGATAGTTGAATTCCGTGAATTCTTAAAAATGATGGAAGTTTCATCGGAAAAAATTTTCAACATTGAAGAAAATTAAAATGTTAGAATAGATGGAAAATAAAATTGTTGAGGAGCTAATATATTTGTTGTGCGAACTGCAAGAAGTGAATCATGAGACTGGCTTCACAATTGACTGATAATATTAAAATACATTGTATATAATATTATCAATTCTCAAGACTTTCAAAAATGCAAGTATGGTTGGATAATTATAAAATGAAAAAAATCAGATAGTATTATTCTTTGTAATAAACAATTTTTTTTTGTAAAACTTTTAAAATATTCTGTTTAGATAGACTTGAAGATTTAAAAAAAATGTCCAACATTGTAAGCTTTTTACAGCAATGTTAGTATTTTGAAGATTTATTATCAAAAAAATTATTTAACTCATTTACTGGGTCCTTTGTTGTTAAAAGAATCCATGATTTAGCTTGATTTCAGAGCAATGAAACAAAAAATATACAGAAATCTAGGCATAAAGAGTCAGAGGGCGCCATCAGAAAATTTAAAACTTCTTCTTGCTTGAATGTATTTTTCAGTATTCATAATAAAAATCATGCATTATTCATTAATATATGACTTGTCGGGGTATTATTTCTTTGATGGGCATTCTGTACATCATCCATACAATCTCAAATTGTTGCGGAAGGGGTGAGGGAGGATGCTCGCTATTGTTTATAAACAATTATATTTATTCTTATTTCAAAGAATTTGGGTCAAAATTTTTAATTATATGCCTTTTTTTAATTACAACTTCCAAAAAGTATATCAAAAATACTTACTTGAAAGAAAATTTAACAAATTATATAATAATTATGCTAGTAAATTTAACAAATCATGTAATTATGATATTAGGGTTTTTATGCCGATACATTATGTAAGTTATGATACATACATCTAATCCACAATATTTTTTCTATTGGAATGATTATTCAATTGAAACTGAATAAAAAATTATTAATCTGCTATAAACTCGAGGAATAAATAAATGTTTAAGAAGAAAAAAAAGGAAATGACGGAAATAATTACCTCTCATTTCATAAAGGATTACTTTTAAAAAAACATTCCATAATTTTTTATAAGCTTTATGCTTAAAATAATAATTTTGTTAATTTTTTATACTTGGATAGATTTGTTAACTGCAATTATGAGAATAGTTTCTGGGAAATATGTTTATTTATATGTCCTTTTTAATGAAAAAAGTTTAGTCTTTTAAGTCTAGCATTTTTCCAGTACTTATTATATTAATCCGTTAATTGTTACGCCTTAATCGTATTCAGAGTAATATATATTTGAAAAAATGAGAAAGAAAGCATTGTTATAAAGAAAAAAAGATTTTGAATTGACCTGAGACAAATAAAAAAATATTTACGGTTTAGTATCTTTTTAGGTATTTTGTTATGATCTCAGACTCTATAATTATAATTTTGGTCTCTTTAGAAGAGTTTAAAACTATTGTAAAATCCATTACAATACATTTTATAATTATTATCTTTACTAAAATTGTAATCAGAAAAGGTCTGGATCAAAAATTTATTATATTACTAGATAATTTTATTCAGGAAAAATAAATAAAACCAATTTTACATTTTTTTCGTTTTGAAAAATTTAAAAATATAATGCAGTGAAATAGCTTAATACTAATGAAGTGAAATAGCTTAATCTTTGAAGAAAGTTTGTCATTATTTAATATTATATATTACAAATCAGTTGATCAAAATTTTCTAATATATATTGAAAATCATTTGATCAAAGTTTTATTTTATATATTATCTATTTGTGGCTGTATGATAGATTTGATTTTGAGGATTGGTATTTTTAAACTTTTCATCCATCATAGACAGTCTCAAATGTTTAAAATATACCATGAAGAGCAATCAATATTTTCTGAGATCAACATTTTCGGATCATTTCAAATAATTATATTTGGTATCCACGTTTCTCAGTTTCAAAGCACCGTAACAATTTATTTATTTTTATTTGTAGATAAATTAACATTTTATGTGTAATAAATATAAAGGAGTTCAAAATGTAGTTTGTTTCAAACCTCAGTATCATGGTTTTTATCTCTTATCTTTTACAAATAAGAATGCAATTTTTAAGCTGGATTCCTTACCATAGATTTTCAAAAGCACACAAACATTATAATTAGTTGTACATTATCCTTAAATGCAAACAGTTTTAAAATCGGGTTATGTTGATAAAGTTTAAAATATGAAAGAAATATTTCTTATTCCTAATTCTTTCATGATATACTTTAATTAAAAGAAAAAAGGGTAGAAAATATTAAGAAAAATGTAATGTTAAAAGATAACCTGACAAGAGTTTCTTGTGGATAAGTGACAAACTTTCTTACGAAAATAAATTACCTTTCATTCAAGTAAAATTTGTTTTCATTTGAAAAGTGGTGAAAATATACGATATTTCACGATTTAATTAGATTAAAAATATCAATTAATAAAAAATAAACTTTTATCAACTTCATAAAATATTTCATTAAAGCAAAGGTGAACTTTAATAAATTCTCTTGAATCGGCTGAGTAAGAAAAAAATCTCTTTTCACTTTTTTCAACTTAGAGTAATTAAAATATTTCACTCAATAAAACTGAGCGAGTGAATACATCTTAAATTAATGTACAAGGAGTGAAGCCTCTTCAAGAACATAATTCTTTGTCATCTACGGAAGAAAAATTAACTAGCCATGTTTTAATTAATTACAAGCAAAATCAATGCAAAAGTGTGCACCCAATGGCAAGAAATGCGGAACAGAATAAAAATCTTAACAATAATTGGAGTTAAAGAATTGTGAAAATAAAAAAAATATTTTAATCAATGAAATAAAAAAAAGTTTAAAAGTAAATGATCTTACAACGATGAAAATATATTAAGACACTTAAAAGTAATTTATATTTCATTATACTTTTTGGTTATTAAAATACACATTTAAATATTAAAATATATATTGTTAAGCATTAATAATATTTTTAAATATATTTTAATGTTTTATACATATTTATTAATTCACTAAACCTCAAAATTCGGTTGATAAATAATATACAAAATATAATTAGGCAAAAAAAAATTATTGTTATAAAAATATAATTGAACATTTATAATTATAATTTAAAAATATACTTTTAACCCTCCTTATAAATTATGTATTATAGTATTACATAATTTATAAAGAATGAGTATAACCCATACGAATGGAAACCTTTTGCCTAATTTCGTAATATTGCATTTTACCTCGTAGTAACACAGTATATAGGAATATTTGACAATAGTATAAATGAAGCTAGAATTATTTAATAATAGTAATAATGAAGATAAAATTATTTGATAATAGTAATAGTAGATAAAATTAATTGATAATAGCAATAATAATAGCAATAAGCATGATAATTTGTAGTAATAGATAAAATTATTTGCTGCAGAATCATTTTTTTTCTTCATCTAATTTTCAATGATATACCTTGCAAATTTCTAAAGATCAAATGTTCTAATTACATTTTTTTAACAATATCCATAGGAATAAGAAGAATAGTATTAACAGTTATTCAATGTTTTGAAAGATGGTATTTCGAAAGTGCGATTCTACATAAAATTAATTTTATTATCAATAGCAAATGAAATTTTAAATATTAGGAATGAAGTATGAATTCCTCCTTATGCAATAAAAATATTTTACTGCTAAGGTCATTAATATCAGGTTCTATAGAATATTACAAATTTTATTAATCAGAATAAATCAACAGGATGCCGAAATCTATTATAGTTTAATATTTTGGGTACATAATTGATAGTTAATTGTTTTTATTTTACTATCACTAGAATTAAAATATGTTTATTTATTATAGAAATCAAGAAATGTTATTAACAGATGAAAGATCAAATTTTAGCTTTTAAACAAATTCGAAATTAAAGTTTCAGAATCTTGATATTTCCTTGATAATGAATTTTTTTGGTGATACAATTGGGGACATAAGTAATCGTTACATGTATTCACTTAGTGAAAGAAAAGTTGAATACCGAATGCGTGAAATTCTTAGCACTATTTTGATAATTCAAGGTCACAGGCACACACACATTCATCATTATTATAATCAGAAATAGAGATGAAACTAAATAAATTTAAACAAATATTGGTACCAGAAAGAAACAAATACTGTCGAAAATATAATCTCAGTACATATTTAACATCAAAGATTCGTGAATGCAGATCAGTTTTTCTAAAGTAATATGTAAAAGGTATCTGAAACCACCAAATTTCTCAAAACAATCTATTTTATTTTAAACAAACAATAATAAAGATGAATTTCAAATAATCTAAATTATGTTAACAATTTTTTCTTTTCAATACAAGGAAAATCCTGCTAAAAAATTTAGAATTTATATATTGCATATATATTAATAACATTCGTCAATATTTGAACTTGGGAAAAATCATCTAATGGGATTGCAGTATCAACTTCAAAAATCTGTTTACTGACTTTGCTTATATTATTCATATTGTAAAATAATAACATTATGATAATTCCGGATTCTATGCACTGAATAATTCTAACTATTTTTTTCTCATTAATCAGGTATAAAAGAAAAGAAAATGTTATTTATATTTACAAAATATCAAAATTTTAACAAATTATGAGGCTTTTTAAAAGCATAGAAAGATTTTTAAGTTCTGTAATATAATTCAGTCCTTAGGAAAAGCAGTTTTAATTGTCAATTAAAGAAACGATCAAACCAATAGTTCTTTTTTTATTTTCATATACCTCTAAACTCTGAATAGAGTTTCCAGAAATTTTCATAGATGCATTTTCCTTAATTTTGTTTTCATATTTCTAACCTATTTATTAATCATGCCACTCCGTAGTAAACAAGGGAAATAACAGAACTGAAAAGCAGAACTGATTGATTGGACAAGATCTTGAATGCCTCTTTCTGCAGAAGTCAAAAAAGTGTTGCGGTAAACGTTAAGCTTTGTTCTGAGTCCCTTATTCAAGAAACTGTTAAGACTGGATTTTTCACACTGCATAGGCGCTTAAGGATGACCACTTTTCTCTTTTAAAACTGATAGATTGTCCAGAAAATGCCTGGAACCTAATTAAGCGGTCCCGCACCTCATTCCGAAGAAAAGATTTATGACCGCGAGTTGAAGAAACTTTGGACCGGAATTAACTGAAAACTTTTTTTCTCGATATTACAAGCCATTCTGGAAAGTGGAGAAAAAAGTATAAAGCTCAAAATGAGAGAGAGAAAACTCCAATTGTTTGCCAATAAAAACAAGATTTTGTCAATAAAGAAAAGATTGAATCCTTTATCTAAGCTAAAACCACGAAAAATATTTGCAGGCATTTGACAAATATAATATTTAAGAAGGGTTGTTTTATCGGAAAATATATCTTGTTGAAGGCATTTCGGTATTTATAAATAACTTGTTAGTTTGAAGATATCAGTTTTCTTCTCTCCAATCATGTGATATACAGATTTATTTTAGAATTATACAGCATCAGAGTTTATTTTTAAAATCATATAATATGCTAATTATCTAGCAAAAAAAATACAAAATATCTTTGTAACGTCGGTTCCATTTTTTTCACTTCATCCTAAAGATTTTTTTTTTTTTGAAAATCGGATAAACTTTATATTATTATACATAAACGGAATAATTAATGTACAGTTTTCAAAAATCAAATTCATTAACATATAACTTTTAATAAATCAGATTAACCATGATATGAAATTATTGCTATTATTAACCTTTTGAGAAGATTATTACTTGAAATTTTGTTTCTTTTGGTGAGGTACGTTCACAAGATAATAGAGTTTAAATATTCAATTCACTTCGTCACATCTCCATTTAAGGTTTATATTTTAAGTGCAAATAATGATAAATACATTGCATCTAACAGAGTGAAATTATTTTGTTAAAACATTTAGAAGTCAAAACATCCATAATGGATTGTATTAATAACCACGTTGAAATTGTACCTAACGGCAAGTAAAAGACCTGTTTTGATAAAAGAACAGATAATTACAAATACAGATTTGTTGACTCTATTCCTTCTTTCTATAGATTTATAAATGACCCTATTGACAATTTTAAATAAAAATTTAATTTTCCATAGTTTTGAAAATTTTGAATGATTTAGATAATTTCTTATTCTGCAGTAGCTATAATAAGCAAAATTCACTTTTTATTTCCTACAAAATTCTTCATGTCTTCTGATTAACACATTATAAAATTCTCTAAAAAATTATTTTTCGTATTAAAACTTTCCAAATGAGAAAAATAATCATCCGAATTCAGAACTGGTTCAAATTTATAAGCTAATTAAGTTTATATGATTTTAAACTAGTAAAGTCAAAGTCATTGAAAAATATCTGATTCGCAAAAACTAAATAAATAGAAATAAAAATAAATAAAAAGCTACAAGGAAAAATTCAAATCAATAAAAATTTTAAATGAGAAATTAAAATTTGATAAAGTGTATCTTTTCCAGTGACAAAAAAAGTGCATATAAAAAAGAAAAATGAAATATACAATTGCAAATTTTATTTTATGTGAAAACATTATTATTTTAAGTTAATTTTGTCTTAATTAATTTAAATCATTATGTCAACAAGTTTAAAATATCAATAAAGGATAAAAGCATGCCAGCCTATTAAAAACGCATCTGCTTTCATAGACGCATTCATAATAATAATGCAATACTGGTACAAGCAGGGAAAAAAATAAATGCGATTAACAGATGTTGATGAATATTGCCATTTATGCTCATTTCCCTACTCTATTTCAAGCTTTAATTATTCAAAACCCTCAAATGAAAAGAAAATTTTGTTCTAACATGATAAAAATAACAATTGATGAAATTACAATTGATAGTATGAAATAGCATGTGGGTGTGTGCGTGCGTGCGCGCGCTTGCGTGGGTGGGTTTGAGTGGATGTGCTGGAAAATGCATATTTGTGTACAGATGTGTGTATAATTTTTCAGAACAGCGTTTGTAAATATAAATTTTTTCCATGTAACAACGATGGTTTTGTGTAAAGTAATGCTTTTTCAAAATGATTATGATCTTTCAAAACGAAATTCATACTCTGATATTATGTTAAGCTGCTTACACGTAAAATATTTATTCCTTATATATACTGGATTTGAATGTGTAACATATATATATATATATATAACAAATATATATATAACAACAAC
>JAOUZG010004505.1:3572979-3588732 GCA_026289955.1 Argiope argentata | reverse complement strand
ATATATATATATATATATATATATATATATATATATATATATATATACATACATACGTACGTACGTACGTACATACATACATACATACATACATACATACATACATACATACATACATGCATGCATGCATGCATACATACATACATACATACATACATAAACTGATTGACATTCGTAGGATCAAGCTTGATGGATTGTTTGACTGAAAAGATATTTGATTCTGCTTTTTAATATGGTGCACAAAATTTTTTTTGCTAAAATATGATATAAATTGAGGGAAAGATTTAAAGCCCTTTATAAATGAAATATAATGAAGTAAAAATTTAGATATAATTTATAAAGTACTTTCTTAGAAAAATCTGAAATTTTTTGTGAAATTAAGTCACCGTGAAGTATTCCATTTGCTTCTTAAAGAGTTTAGTATCATGCTTTAGACAAATAATATATTACATTCTGACCATCATAAAATAATGTATTACATTCTGACTCAACTGACATTGTTAATACTCTGTTGTTGAATAATGTATAACTTGTTGTATATAGAGCAGAAGTTATTGAACAATTCCTCGTAATTAATTTATCAACAACGCATAAACTAATTATTCTCTATCTATAATTTTCACCTAATAATTTCAAAGCATGTAGAGTAACAAAAATTTTGTTATACAAACTAATAATGAATTGTCGACTAAATAACCGAATTTTTAGAAATTAACATTAATTGAGAGATTTTTATTGTTCATGCCATTTTGAATTTAATTAACTTGGTTAATAGAATTACTCTCAACTGCAATCAAACAATGTTAGTTATTTAGTTAAAATATACAGAGATGCATAATATTTTCATTTATATAATGATAATTGCATATTATAAAGGCAGAAAATATCTCGACTGAACAGAATGAATCTCAAGAATCAATCCAGCTGTGAATTATAATTAGGAAAGTATAATATAATTTTACGAATAATTCTTGCATGACACTAAAATTAGCCAAATGATTCATCAAATGTCAAATATTCTCGTAGTAAGTGAAAATAATCGAAGCGAAGATGAGACTTCAAGCATTTTTGTGTACCGAGCAAAATTACCCAATAACTAAAATCCAATTGTAATGGTATGTGAAAACATTGTTCGTTTTTTACATTGCACGTTTCAGGGAGAAAGAAATTGTTTCAAGTGGAATAACAAATATTATCACGATACTTTTAATTTTGAAAAAAGAAATATTGTATCTGCCAAAAGTAGTGAACAATTTTTCAAACCAGTGAATCACTCGAAAGAAACCCTCTTTAAGAAACATAAAAATGAATATAACTCTTCCTTTAAAAAACATTCTTTTTTATTCAATATATTATTTTATTACTATGCTAAGAGAAGATTTAGTTTTTGATAAAACGAAAGTATAGCTGAAGAAGAGTTATACTCTCTTATATGTTTTCGACATTTATTTTATTCAAGTGAATATATAATAAGCGAATAATAAATAAGACATAAAGAAAATCCTTTGAGAAATATCCTCCGTTTAATAGCTTTTTCCCTCAGTAATATGAATTAAAACGTTAGACCTGGAGGCTGCTGTCGCTCAAAGTAGAGAATTATTCAATTATGTATTATCAAGTGTTTTTAAATAACTTATTTCTAGCTGATGTAAAAAATTACGATTTTTTTTTCAATTCATAGGAATGTGCATTTTTTATTTCAAATTTTTTCTTAAATTTATTAATTTATTAATTTCTCGGTTCACTACTAGAAAATTTTTATTCTGGAAATCGGGAATTTAGTATTTTGTTATTGGCTAAAATTATTTGCAGCAGTTTATGCAGTTTAAAGTAATCTGAATTTCCTCGTAGTAATTAATTCATTGATGATTTCCTATTGCTGGAAAAAGCGTATAGTAGTAAGACAATCGAAGCAATCAGTGATGTCATCTCCACTTTCATTTTCTTTTCTTTAAAAATATTTAAATATAAATTCAAATTAGGAAAAATTTATTTCAAATGAATAATGAATGACATAGGAATCCTTATTCTCCTGAAAAGTCATTACATCTCACCAATAATTCTCCATTATCACTAAATTTGGATATAATTTTATTTTCTGAAGAACATGTAATAAGATATTTTTTTATGATTTATAAATGGATACTTACCACATCTGTAATGAATATTATACTTCTTATTTTGAATTCTAAATCTACAGTTCTTGCCATGCATTTTCAAAATTGATGGAACATAGTTAAGATTATTTGCAATTTCAAAACTCCTTTCCATCATTAAACAGTGAGTAACTATTCTCGGCCAATCAATTGAAGCAATTTGACCTACTTTCATCAGAATGACTTTCAATAACCTACAAAACTTCTGGTTATCAGTTTTGGTTATGTAAAGGAATAAGAGCCTCTAAGTAATTAGTGTACTGACTTCGTAGATCCTGTAGTTTATTCAGTATCATTATACAAGAGACTTTAGTTTTAAGTGTAAAAAAAGCATTTGCATTTTTGATGGAGTATCATTTTGGCAGGCAATTATTTGTAGAACGGTCAAAGTGGGAATCTAATAGATAGATGATTGAAAAAAGGACTCGTATGAATTGGAGATTGTTAAATACCACAACAAGTGAACGATGAAAAGGTTTTTTTTTTCATTTCAGGCAAACATTTTCAGTCACAGTGATGGATTTGAAAGACAACAATAAAAGATGTTAAACAATAGTTATAGGGGATATCGGTAAAGGCTGGAAAATAAATTTGAATTAAATATGAATATAACCTGGTTCTGTATTTTTTTAAAGTTTTTTATACTTGAAAATAATTATTGTAATCGCTATATAAGCGCCATCTGACTGACGCTTTGAGTACTTCTTTTTATCCAATAAGAGAATTATTATTATTATTAAGACAATAATAATCAAACGTTAATCGTAATTTCCAAAACGATGTATCAGATTACTGTTTGGGCCTTAAGCATAATGTTTTAATTGAAAGTGTTTAGTATCTGATGCTGTAACTAAAGATTTTATGCGGAAAGAATTGCTCCGCTTGTTTATAACAATTAGATGATAAAAGTAATCGTTAGGCATTTCTGGCTATTTTTTAAATGATTAAACATTATGAGCGTAATAGATTGTTGTATTAATTAATTTTACTTAAGTAAATATTTTCGAGTATTTCAGTGAAATTTTCTCAAGCTTTTCATTTTGTAAAAAAATGGTGTTTTTTAATCGTCATTTTCAGTTTATAGTGTTTTTTTTATAATACAGCAGCAGGATGTGAATTAATAAAATTTTCTATAATTATAAGCAAAGAAATATTTAATCCAATAACTGTGCTCCTTTAGTAATTTAAAGAAAAACAGTTACTCACAACAAAATAAAACAATAAGTGCAAACAAACATGAAAATTTAATTACATTTTCTACGACACCAATATAGGGCTTCACAGATTTCTTTTAGTTTTAAAATATGATTATTTGAAACATTCAAACTATTCATTAAGGTTTTGAGTTTAGTTTAATTTTGGAAATGTAGCAATGTTTTATATATATGACATCGATTTGAGATAATAGATTTTTTCTTGGGAAAAGCCCTAATGGCATTAGAAAGTAAAAAAAAAGTTTGAATATTAAATACATTAAGTAAAAGAGGCAAAATATAAAGATAATTTTAATTTAAATGAGTTTCATTCAGTCATAATGCTATATTGTTAAGAGAATTGAGGATGTAATTGTATTTATAGGAAATAATTTCTTTAAATTAACTTATTTCCTTTATTTCTACAGTATATTTAGAATATTCTCCCCGCCAAAAAAACGACAGACTTCTAAGAAATATTTTCATTACGAAAGTTGTAAAGATATGAACTTTAAACTGAGATAAAGAACCTGCGAAATTTAACATTTTTATCGAGTAAGTATCTTAGATAATTTTATACTAAACAAAACTTCTATTTTATATGAATCCTGATAACGGCCGAATAGAGTGGGAAACATTTCATATTACATATTTTTTTGCATAAGCGTAATAATAGTATTTTATTCCGTAAAATTGAACCATAAAATGGTGTTCAGATGTTTAAAGAACTTGATAATTCGCCAGCACCAAATAAACAATAGCTAGTTATGATTATATTAAATGTGGATAAAAACAAGATAAAATGCTTGCAAGGCTTCATTACATGGAGAAATATTGGGAAAGAAAACATTTTGACTAAGAAAAAATTTCCAATATACAAAAATTAAAGACAAATTTTATAACTGTTCTTATGAAGCAGAATGAGTCTCGGGTTTATAAAGTACTCTTAAATTTTTATACCATCCAGACGGTGTATTAAAATTCTTTCTCAAATGAGTGCACCCGACTTAATGAGACCCTGATTTTCCATTATTTACTTGGAGGCATATCATAAATCAAATGCGATTAGCGATAATTAATCTCCGTACTAGTAAATTGCTGAGGAATTTATCAAGAATCATATATCTTATTCAGCAGTCTCGTGCTAAAACATGAGTTTGAGATTGCTAAATAAATTAACGAGTTTTCTAATAAATATCGTAACAATATTTTTTATTTAAATTGTCTTTTCCAAAAATGCATAATGATGTATTTACATTTAAAATAGCTTTGTATTTTTGAATTTCAGTCACTTTTATAAGAGTGACTAAACTTTTCACATTTTATTTAATTAAACATTTTTTTTACATTAAAGCAATTATGTTAGATATTAGTGATCAAATATACTTTGATTATCGTATCGTTCATTTCAAGCTCAGTGTTAAAACACAATCATGTCCATAAATTAAAGAAAATGCGAAATCAGAAGAAGAAAGATTCAGAATCAAAACAAATGTGACTGATTTGTAAAGTCTATTTATTAAACAAAAGATAAAGAGCAAAAAAAGCCATATGTTTTATATCATTAATAATAATTTTTGAACCCTGGATTAAATTACAAAAATAAATATTACAAGGTTGGCATGATGTTTAATACATAGTATATCTCCCAGATGAAGCAATATAGTCGGTACAACGACTAGGCATACTGAGAATTAAATTATCTATCTGCTCTTAGGGAATATTACGCCACTCACTAAGCAAGGCTCTCCGAAGTTCCGGAATTTATATAGAAGGAGGTTGATTGAAGGTTGTCATGGTCCAAAGAAGTTCCACGCATGCTGTACTGAATTAAAATAACGTGAAAATTCTGGCCAGTCTATGCGGGTGATACCTCCGATCGAAGACATTCGTGTAAGATGTTTTCATGATAAGAACATACGTTGTCATTCATATTCCCAAATTCTGCGCCCATAGTGGCAGCGACAAACGTACGTGTTGTTCCAGAATGAAGTCCCGATTTGGCTTACAATGATTCCATCTTGAGCATGCTGGTCAGTTCCGGAATCCTGACTAATTCCTCTCTAAAAGAGCAATCCTGCACCACCATAACGGTGTCGTTCAATGATGTTCTGTTGTTGGTAACGAGTACCCGGTGCTCTTTGTGTGAAATTCCAGTGAGAAAAAGACTGCAAGCTAAACTTAGACTTATTGGAAAACCTTACACAAGCCCACTGTTGCGGTGTCCACAAACAATTCTCTCTACTTCAGGCTAATTGCAAGCGTCAAGGATTTACAGTAAGTGGAAAACATCTGATAAGAATATTAGCAAATAGAACAATATTTCTTTAGCGTCTAGACACTATCAGCCTTGAAACGGTCCAACCGGTGGTTGAAGAGAGCTAACGAGACAGGTCTGATGCTGTTATCCATCTGTTCTTTTGGCAGTAATTGTCAACTACCGTTCCTCATTCAGCGGTGTAACTCCGGGGCAACCTATGCTGCAACATATACTGATATTATCATCATCTTGGAACCATTGCCAAAGCCTGGAGATAACACTTTGGGCGATTCCATGTTCCTCGGTATTGAGTATTCCCACTATCTATACGGTGGATAATTCTACAATGTAAAAAAATCATCCAAATGCGTCCTTTGTGTCATAACTATGAGTTTATTCCACTTAAAGGCTTATAAAAGGCTTGCGAACAATTTTACTTGTTTGCCTGTTTTCCACATATTATCTTAAATTCTCATCATTGTGACGTACTAATCAGTATCATCTGGTGGTTCCTGCGATTTGCGTAGGATTTTTGAAGATGCGTGTAATTTTACGGGTGATATATGTGTTTTAGAATTCGATTTCCACGTGGCTCTGAATTATCTTTAATTTTTAGACATGAATGAAACTTGAGAGTTTCCATCACTTTCAGTGATAATAAAGTTTAAAATTCTTCATATTTATAGTAAAAATCAAATAATTAAGATTTTCAAGTGTAACAGTTATTTAAGGAAAAATTGTTACAATCTTCACAATTGTAGATCCTTAGAAAAATGACTTCTGTTATTTAGGCTTCAGTTAACAAGTATTTGATTCATTGACAGCGAATCTTCAAAATGAACAGTAATTATAATTTGAATTTTTCAAATTTATTTGTTGAAGAGATAAATATTTTGATGAAATATTTAATTTTTGGCTTTATATTGGTTTAAATATTGTGTAGAATTTATTAATTTTCCGAATCGTCTATTTTATCCATCTTTTTTTTATTTACAAATCATTTATACTATTGAAAATTTTTAAATATGAAGCTTTTATAAAAGATAATTAAAAATTTATGTTACCGTTGCTAAACGGGCTAAGGCAATAATTCAAATTAATTGAGGAAGACCTATTTAGAAAAGAAATGGTCTTTTTTAGGTATTTTTTTCTTATTGTTTTAATTACCTTACATTTTTTATGGGAGGAGTAGTTTCGAATGCAATAACTTCTTTATAATTTAAATTTACTAAAACAATTTAAACTGTGTATAGTACTTCAGTTTCAAATATAGCATAGTAAATTAAAAATCTGCCCCAAACCAATATTTAAAAAAAGGCTTCAAAAATTGAATTTAAGAGAATAGTTTACATACTTAAATAATATTAATCTTGAATTCAATAAAAGAATTTTAATATGTCTTTTAGATTTTTGAACTTCTGCAAAAACTTGGAAAAATATGTTTCCAAATATTATGCGTTATTTAATTCTTTATAAATCTTTTCCATAAAATATCTGAAATTGCTTTTTCGACATCATACATATCATTTAAATTTCATATAATAGAACGAATATTGAAAATAAAGTTGAAAAATATATTTACAAGATCACAAAAGCATCAAAATCTAATACTGAAATCAGGATTTCCATATTCACGGAAAACTATTTTCTTACCTGATGAAACATGCTTCAATATATTTTCCATTTAAATAATTTCTCTCAAAATCCTGGAATTAAGAAAGTAGATAAGAAATTGAAGAAGGTAACTATATATTTCTATCCATGGGTATATAAATTTCTTAAATGCACTTAAAAACTCATATAATGATATATTTTCAGAAATCTCTGTCAATTTTCAGTGGAAAATTAAATTTAATGATATTTGCAAACCTCCTGAAACTTCTGCTCCAACTGTACAGTTATTATTTTAGTCTGGGAAGGGAAATGTTTTTTTTAATAATTTCTATAATTATAATTCTTCTGCAAGCTGTCAAATCAAAAATTTTGTATATTTTGCTTTTTTATATGAGTTTGATTTCTGCGTTATTCTTTAAAGATGGATCCTTTTCTATTTAAAAAATCTCTCTGAAGAATCTGATTGTAACTAAAGAAACATGAAGACAAGTTGTTTCACAATCAATGTAGTGTATATTTTTAACATAAATATTCATTTTTCTTGTAGATTAAAAAAATTAATTATATTTTGCCATTATTCTACTTATGAATAAACTTAATGTTATATACAAGAGCTATTGGGCCCTTTACATTATATATCTTACAGATAGAAGATCAGATTACTATCAGATTTTTTTCCAGAATCTTCATCATAAAACAGACGAAATCTATCTCCTAAATGCATTATTTTAATTCCAAAGTTAAATTATTTATCTGACATGTAATGCTCAAAGATCCATAAATTCTTGAATAAAATAGAAAATTTATTCTAATTTCTTTCTTCATGAACTGATTTATTATTAAAGTAATTATTACGGAGTAATTTATTTTTATTCTTCCATGCTGAATTAGAAATCTAAAATATACAAATTCTGAAATTTAAAAATATATATATTTAAGTCATTACTAGCTCTATATCAAATGAATGTTATTTGCTTGATTATTTAGTATTACCTTTCTTGTGGTTTAAAATAACCAAGAAAAGAGATGTGTTAGAAAAGAGTTGACCACCTAAATATTTTAATGCTATCGATAAACTGTTGCATACGCATTTACCTTTACTCGAGCTGTTAAAGGTCTAGCCTGCTCCTTTTCTATAATTTCGACTAAGAAAAGCATTGTTTCTGGTAGAATTAAAATTATACGAGAAAATATTTTTCAAATCAAGTAAAAAATATCTTTTTGTTCTGAGTAGTATTCTTTATTTGTTTTAAATTATTCATTTAATAAAGCTCATAAAATATTTTACATTTTTTTACAAAATTAAAGTATGATTTTTTTAGAATTTACATGTTCTCTAGTGATGTTATTTTAGCTTATTTCAGCTAGTGCGAGAAAATCATACCCTTATTTGATTCTCAAATGCGTTAGTTATTATTTAAAATTTGTAGAAAACCTTCTCAAAGTAAACAATCAAAACTGGAACAAATTGATGATATTTTAATCCTAAATCAAACATATTTAAAGCTAGTTGAATAAAATGTACTTCCCTTTTTACAAGATGACTCAAAGGTGGCGCTGTAAACGTCTCTTTATGAACTAATTTTATTACAAATTTAATTTCGTTAATAACAACCGAAGCATAGAATGTCTTTGAAGAAGACCATTCTTTAACAGTAACATAAGAAGCAAGATCTGACAATTACCCAATACCCATTATGCTTATAAAAATAAAGCGTTTTTAGTATTTAGTGCTTACGACACTAATTTGAAGCTCGATCCCAGATCTCCGGAGACAAATCATTTAGGATCAATTAATGTGAGCTTTCCAATTACAAGTTGCGTGAAAAAGAAAAATACACGAGCATTTTACGTTCTCTTATGTCCATAAGATGGAAAAGAAAGCTCTACAAAATAAAGCTTGTAAAGAGCGCTCGCTAATCGTCCTGGATGAGTCTCTACTTTAGTCATTATTGTAAGGTTATTTGCTATTCAGGAAGGCAGAGTTGCTAAAGTTAATTAAAAAGGAGAATTACATTTCTCACGGGAGGGTTGGGTGGAATTTAAATGCATAAAACAAGATGGCTAAATTATTCGTGGAATTAAAAGCTGAATTTTTTTCTCTATTCTTGTGCTAAATACTTCATTTCATATGGTAAAAGGGATATAATTTGCGTTGATTGTTCCAATTATTTGTGCAGCTTCTTTTTAGATATTATATTCTTACATTTGTTTGATTCGCCATTAGTAAATTATGAAATTCAAAATTATAATCTTTAATCTTTAATGAAAAAGATGTAAACACAGAAAAATGAATAAAAAAGAGAGAAATGTAAAAAAAGAGAGAAATGTAAGAGAAAGAAAACTATCGATGTATAAATAATACGTTTTAATGGGAAGAAACAATGACTGATCGAAAATTTGAATTAGAATAATGTTTTCGTTCTCATTTCCGTACAAGATCTAGAATTAATGCTTTATATGATCAACCGATTTGGATCAAATAGAATCAAAATATATATTAAACAATTTATTTAATTTATTTCCTGATTTTTTTCACGAATAATATCGATTCTAACTATATTAAATAAAAGCGCATTAATAATATTTAAGTATCTAATAATAAACGATTTCAATAAACAGCTGGATTATTTGGACTTACTTCACAAAATGTTGTTGACAAATTAAATACAATTCAAGAAATGTAAAACATTAAAAGTGATAATCTTCGAAGATGCACCCAGAAAACAAATCAGCAAAGTGAAATTGTTTCAAATTGTGTAAAATTAAATCATGGACATAATTTGTACTTGTCACAATAGTAGAAACATTCTCTGCATTTCATTTGCAAAGGAAAACAAGATAAGATGTAGAATAATGTATGCGATTTTAATGTAAATTAATATAATAAGTATTCAATAAAAAGAAATTTTTAAAATCTGCAGAAAAGCAATTTATTTTTATTTAACAGAAAATAATTATTTCCCCGTTTTGTCTTTCCTTATTCATAAATGTAGTTTTTATAAACACTGATCAGTTTTTAAATCTTTTTACATCATGAATCCATTTTACCATAAATTATGAGCATATAAATTCGATATTTTGAATTCGATGCATCGCAAATGCTATGGTTTTCACATCATTATTCTTAATAACATTAAAATAAATCATTGTGATCAGTGATTGGTATGATAACCTAACATTTGTTAAAGCCTATAAGTGAAGTTGCTTCATTTTAGTAACTTTCGTCCAATTTATTTTTCTTAATAATATTAGCATAACAGACAAATCATACTTTTATAGATCTTTAGTTATCATATTTTTCAATTAGATTTGAAAGAAATATATTTTTAAGGGTGCGCTTAATCTATATAAGATCAACAAGATTTATCTATCAAACCTTTTGCAATTTTATAATTTCCATATTATGAATATTGTTATAAAACCATTGAAAGGCTATTTAAATATACGCATATATTTATATAACTATAAAACTGTTTTTTGTTATGTCTTTCTTCAAGTTTAATTCAACTTAATGATCCGAACCCATTACTACTTGTAGTACTAATAAAGTGAGTATAGCCTATAAAAAAATTGTTTTGTTGAATAATTTAATAAGAATTCTAATAAGATTTACATCACTATCAATGCATATTGTTATAGACTTTTATTTAAAAGATTTTTAATGGATTCGCAAGAAAGATCTTTTTAGGAGTATACTTAATTTTTATTTAATCGTTGAATGATTATGTAAATATATCCTTATCTTTATATAACTAGGTTACTGTTTTGTGTTTCGTCTTCTTCTTCATGTCTAATCCACCTTATTGGTGCAATGTTATAACTGCAAGTACTAAAATTTTATATTGTAAACATTAAATTATTTCCTAGTTGCCAACACTTCTGAATGAGATTAACGATAAATAAATCCGATTTGAAAATTATGCATTTTGAGATTATTTTTCTAGTAAAGGAAAGACGCTTTTATTTTGTATACTATTAGACGATATTTCAGTTTTTATTTATCAGATTGATGAAAAAATGGTACCTTTTCATATATAAGCTTCACACATCAATGTATGAAAAGACTACAAAACATATTGGCATACCATATTCGCTCCACTTATGGGCATGTAGGTAGAGCAAAGTAAGAAAGTAATGACTAATGCTTTGTTATTGGATACATTTTTGTAAAAGCTAAAAGTAAAAAAAAGGAAGTCACGTCTGATTTTAGTTTCACAAGAAATTATCAGGCATAGGATTTTCCACAGAATGAGCGTGATGGTGGAGGGAGTTCTCTTTTCTTCTTCACTACTGGTAGATTTCCCAGAAATGCCAGAAGTCTAATGAAGTAGGAAGTCTTCGCTTCCGTTCTCAGGGAAAAGATATATGATTCTGGTTTGAGTAAACTTAGGAGCAGAATTAATTGAAGACTCTTTTTTGGTCAGTAAGCCAATTTGAAAAATGAGAGATAGATAACACTGTCTATGACTGGAGAATGAAAATTCTCTCGTGTTATTTGGAAGGGAAACTTGAAAGATTTTTCAAGGACATTTCAATGCAGACAAATATTATCCTTTTGAATAAGTGCGGATTTCTAATACTGATGATTATTATTTCATAAAAAACAATTGATGTTAAAGGAAATTGTGAATTTTAAAAATAAATCATTTTATCATTCTTCTTGTTTCGAGTTGTTTACGTTAAGGCATAGATTCCTTATGAAATGTACAAAGGCTTTAATATAAAGCTGTTTCGAATTCATTCTCATCATTCATTTAAATCTCTTTAAATCTATGCTTTTCAATTTTCATTTCCATTAATAATTTTTAAGTCAGATAGATGAAGGTTATCGGCTTATATAGAAAGTTATCTCAACTCGGAATTAATCCTGAATACTACGAATTACACATTTGGATACAACTCGTCATCACATTACCACAAAACTTAAAACATAGGGTCATATAAAGATTCGTTGCAATAGATTATTAGCATATTCACTTTCCAGTTACTTGGGGAGACTATTCTTCAGACTTAACTGTTTCTTTGGAGATAACTTTCTCTACCTTTTATATAGGCACCCAATGTCTAAATAACCATGTGACCGGAGTCTTCATTTTATGGTAGCCACTTTCTAATTCGCGATGATTGACTTCCAACAATAAACTTAAGGCAGTTCTGATTTCCCTTTAGAAAGTGTGATCCAGGACTTACGAACTTCTACTTATTTGCTCTCTAGATGTAGTTCAGCGTCTAATTCTTTTTCAATAATGTCTATGTAGTTAGGCAACAAAAATTGAAATCTAGAAGCAGAAAGGGAGTCATAGAAAAACTAATTTCATATAAATAATAAGGAGTTCGCTCGAGACATTTTATATAAATATAAAATCTAATTTCATATAGATAATAAGGAGTTCACTCGAGACATTTTATAAAGGTTTTGGTTGTTATGAATAAAACTGGTATTTTGGTTGATTCAAGTAATCTAGAGTGAAAGAAAATACTAACATACTCCATGTTATGTTAGAAAATACATAACATGGTACTCCATGTTATGTTAGAAAATACATAACATGGAATTCCTGTTATGAGCTATTTATCATATAGCTCATAACAGGAATTCCATTTAATTTTTTGTGGTTACTGAATCGAGAGAAGATAGCTACGAAGGACGAGACATCTTAAGAAGTTGCAAATTATTACTGATACAGTAATTCGCTACATTTCTGAATTTCTTATTATGATGTATGAATACATTGAAGGGTAAGATTGCGATTCCGTATGATATCCTTCGATATCGAAATCTTGATGGAGATTCTATTTCTTGATGGGGATTCTCAGTCTAATTTCTCTTTCAAAGAAAAGCTATTAAATAAAGAAGACAGGTCATTTAATAAGATTTATATTATGTATATAAAGGACGTTGAATTTAAAGACAAAGCTCTTTCTGTCATTTTTTTACCACCTGAGGAAAATTTACACTCTTCGTTTGATAGAAACAATGTTTCTTTATTTGTTAGAATGACTTCGTTAGTTCTATGTTACTTTAGAGCATCTGATTTTATAGCGCCCTATTGTAATTTTTTCATGTTTGTTCAATTCAATAAAAATTCAAAAATGCATTTCATTTCACGATTTAGATCCTGTAAGCATATTTTAAGAACGAGATTTATTTGCAAAAATCATAATTTTATAACAAAAGAGCTTTAAAGTTTTTTTTCCGGTATTTTATTTAACAAAATTGTTAAGCCATTTTTCGTGGAAAACCATCTTTCAGGATCAACATTTGTTATAACATGATTTCGTGAAGAATTTCAAGAACGAAACCGCTATGACTGTACTTTTCCTTGATATTTCGTTAAAATTTATTGTTAAAAAACCATTTGCTGGTAAACATGATAAAATAGATTGTGGTACATTTCTCAAATACACCTAACCAAATTAATTTTATATAGATAATACGAATTATTCTCCATTAGTTGCTTTGTTTTAAAATCTTGTTGTTGAAAGCTCAAATTTCTCCTTCAGTAATTTCATTTTTAAAGCAGACATCAGATTTCTTTTTTGATTTGTCCGAATCAACGACAACTTTTTAACAAACGAAACTAACTGAATTGTCTATATGTATTTATGAGCAACCATTTTATTTCAATATTTTAGTCAATGTAATGTCGCAAATGATAAATGTTCGTTTTGAAGGACATGTGAATGGCAAAGGAAATCAAATAAAACATTCTCTCATTTAAAGTTCCCAATTTCCCTTTGTGCTTACCTATGGAATAGTGAGTACAAAAAATTGTTTATGTTGTACACAATCTGATTATGTGTGTGGAATGCATTTCACGTTAGTCTTTTATAAATAAATGGTATTTATTCTAATTGACTTGTTAAAAATACATCAAGTTGAATAGAAATTACTACGCAAGAAATAAAGCGAAAAATTCATTTCTGTAGTTGAAATAACTATTTCTTTTTTTTTTGTAACTATTATTATAATTATAGTTCATTTTTTTTATTTTCTCAAACAAAATCTATTCTTAGTCAAAAATATGGTAACATTCACCGATCTGAACACCTTTATAAATCATATCATATTCTATTTGTTTTGGAATCTGTCTTTACCATTAAAATATGATCAACATTAATATTCCTGAGTTGATAATAATATTTCCATAAAACTCTTGAGATTATTTATGAAATAATTAGTTAATATCAGAAAAGAGCTACTGCAAGTTTTAATTGAAATATTTATTTTTATCTTTTGTGCAATATACAAAATCATAAGCATTAAAAAAATTATCCAATTAATTGATGTATTTAATTAAAAAATGTAAACAGCACAATATTTTCACGATTTATTAGCGATAATTAATTTTTAAATGTCATCAAGAAACTAAATAAAAAATTAACATTTATTTTTTCGATGCTAAATATTTTTAACCTATAACTAAATTAACTATAACTAATTATATTAATTTAGTTCTTAACTATTCTTTAAAAAATTAACAAAAAGCATCTTTTAGTTCGGAAACTTAAGAAAAATTTCGTAATTAATATTGCAATCTCATTTGCGATATTTTTTGTATTATTGCATAACATAAATGAATGTGTTAGGTAATTAGTATTTTTTATATAATGATATAATATTTTTCACTAGTTTTTATTTGCATTTTTAATTATTAAAAATAATAAGTTTAAAGTAATTAGTCAACCTTTTTTCAGGGACCTTGAACATAATTTAAAAAATTATACATTCGTTAATCGCAAAAGATTTTTCTAGATTACAAAATAAAAACAGTTTTAAATATCTTTTTTAAAAGTATTTCTAACTAACTAATTATTTAACAAATATTTTCTAAATATTTATGCTTAATAAATGAGCTAACTGCTTCTTCGAAACATTTTGTATACATAATTCGTTGCTTTGATTCGTTCAAATAATTAATTATTTTTCTTGACTCCAATAAAAAAATATGTTATTGTGCTATAATAAATTCGTATTTCCTTAATCTACCGTTTATTTAAAGAATTCATTTCCTTCAATGAATTTCTTGGAAAAGAAAATTAGCAATACGATTATCTTTTCCCTTTACATTCTGTCATGTTTTTGATTCCGTCTTCTATTGTAAAAATGTCTTATTTCTGTATCCCTGACAAATACTTTAAAATTGTTCTACGATTTTAAAACCACCTTACATATGCATTGTATTAAAAAATGGTTAGATTTAATGTCCAAATAACTATTCAGTATCAAAGATAATTTTTATTAATTCGAAATTTTCGTTTGCCTCGTATATCAGATTTTATAGAATACCATAAATGAGATTTATCTAAGTTATCATAATCATAAGGTATTATATTGTAAATTAGTGAATAATAAAAAATATTTTAAAGAATTTAATAATAATTAGTAAAACCAGCTTTATTTAATAAAATAATTTATCTCATGCTACTAATTTATTGATTAAGCTTTCATTTTTTTTCATAATATTTTATATTTCCACAAAAAATTTACTTTAAAAAAGTAGATCTATAACCGTTAAATAATTTC
>JAOUZG010004505.1:3528739-3562979 GCA_026289955.1 Argiope argentata | reverse complement strand
AAAAATAGCTAAATAACTAAAATAAAGAATCGCACTTTGCTTAAGTTGATAAGCCAACTTTTTTATTTGAATATAATCACATATTATGAGTATTAAGATCAACTGTAAGGTGCCATTGTATTATCTTTAAAATACAGGAACTGATGTGAAATCTTGTTGTTGAGAAAAGGTTACTTATTTGTAATTCTTGCAATTGACATTAGATAGGTCCCTGTTTTTCTTTTTTGTATTCTTTCAATACCAAGACGTAAAAAAATGAAATAAAAAGTAGAACGAGTAGACAGGTAAACTAAACTTTGCTGGTAGATTTTTCTTTTGCATGAACAGACCTTAATGATACTAGAGATAAAATAGGCGTGAATCTAACTAATATGGGTCATTTTAAAATTTTGAAAATATATAAGGAAACTAAATTCTAAGAATATCAAAGTGCTAAAAACTGGAAAACTGTGCAACATCAATTGATGACGTGATAATTAAAAGACTATGTCTATGTGATAGCAGAAAATCATTTCACATTATATGAAATGAAATGACGTAATACAATATGAGATGAGTATGATCATTTTCCTATGCATATCATTGAAATCCTACTTGAATCCTACAAGAATTCCTTAACAACAAAAACTCTTATAAATCTAAACCAAAAATTGAAAAGATTATTTTGGATACCAATCCACTTAAACTGGACTTCAAAATAATTGAATGGAATGATTTAGTATGGTGAAAAAAACATGTCCTTATTTAATAGCGATGTTATAAAATGGGTAAAAAGAGGAAAAATAAAATATTTTCCCTTTGCATGTTTAAAACTTATTGTTAAACACCCAATCAGCATAACGATCTGGAGCTGTAAGACAGTAACACATGGGCAACAATTGATGGAATAATGGTAATATAATAAAGACCTAAATTCATAAACGAAATATTTCGTATGTAATATTTTCTTAGAAAATACAGAATTTATATTTTGAAGAGTCTCATAATTTAGTGCTTTAAGGGTCTGAGGTCATACTGGTTACCACATACATACAGTCTAAACAAACCTTTTACGTTGGCAACTCAACAATAAAAATCAGTTAATTGAAACACTAATCCGATCATGGTATCATATTATAACAGTCGGAAAACTTAAAGCTTAAATGCACTTCAGTATAACATGAAAGAATTTATTGATATGAAAAATTATCCACTCAAACATTAAATTTTGTAAGTGCTTCTTATACTCCATTATTTTTGTTTCCTTCTTCTTACTTGTAACTGCTATTCAATACAAATATTGATTGTAAAAATAAATTTATGATTGTGTTATTTTTAACCTGATAAATTTGAAAGAAGGAATCTCAATAAAATTGCCCTTGGAATCTAAAAATTGAATTTCTTTTGAAAAATTGAACTCTTTTTCCAACACCGTTTGTGCGTTCATTTTCAAGTTCATATCCTTATGTTTTGAATTCTGAAGTCTTTAAAATTTACAATAGCTTTTAGATTAATCAGAAATCAAATATAACATTTATTCCATTTTCTTTTTATGGCATTCAAAATATCGAATATTGTATCATATAGTATATTGTAAAATGTATTTTGGCAAGCGAAATGAGGTTAGAATTTCACATTGTTACATAAGAACACTTTATTATAGTTTGTTATTTGAAATTACTGTAAGATGAATGTTTACACTATTGTAATGTAGGTTATTAAGGGAATTATTCAAGAATTAAAAAATCATTCAAATGTTTTTAAATCATAAAAAAGGATTATTTAGATATTAAACAAAAAATGGAATGAAAATAAATCATAAACATTAAATATATTGAAATCGGGAAATATGAAAACAAATTCTTAACAGAGTCTAATATTTATATTTGCTTTACATTTAAGAATATGATATAAAAAAACTTTTGAATGAAAACTGTAGCAATGCTGTGGGCGTAAACACAATTTATTCGGATTCCAACAGTGATTGTAGCCAGCTAAATCCACGTTATTTACAGTCAATGAGGCAATAAACGTCGGATTCCAATCCAGAATATAAAGATCCTTCTTTTGATGGGATTATAGTATCAACTGGACAGCATGTGACCTGCATGCTAATTTCGTCCGTTGCTCTGCTATTGAATTTTCTTATCTGTGGGAATGACGCAAACCGGCCTAATGCATACAAGATGATGTTGTTTATATGAAGTCTGTACCAGCATGGATAGCCGAGAATTTTGAGTTTTTAGTACTTTATCAGACGAAAGAGCTTCTCTGTAAGCCAATGATGTTTAAAAGAAGAGATACGCAGGAATAAAAACACTCTGATATAACGGAAACAAATAAGTCAAAGTGAAATTAAAAAACAAACAAAGAATTTAAACAGATAATGTAATGGAATTGTTAAAAAAGTTATTCTTTGTTTATTTAAAAAAGGTAACTAAAATCAGGGTCATGCTATCAAGCATAAATAGCTGCCTAAAAATCTAGCAAATTTGGAAAACCCGAATCCTATTTATTTATTTTTTTACAGTTTTAGAATGATTTAAATTTGTAATATTTATTTCCCTAAAGGGCAATGTTCTTAAGATTTATTTAGCTAAAAAAGAATTTTTAAATAAAACAATATTCTTGGATTTATATCTCTATTTTTCATATTTCAAGATCCAATTTTATTTTACAGTTGACTGAATAGCTCATAAATCAAATAATCTTACAACTTTGTATTAAGTATTTGAAGTCGGGGGTGTATAAATATGAACATTAATATTTCCCTTTTTGCCATTTTATTTAAAAACTGATTTAAATTTGAATTTTTCTAAGTGTGTGATAGTGAAATTGACTTTCATAAAGGTGTCTAGGAAACAAATTTTTCGTCATTTCAATTTTTCTAATGTTTCTCACTAAAAAAATGGAATGAAGAGAGTTAAAAGTGAGTCCCGAAATTAGCATTAACTAAGAGTTTGTACGCACTTCACCCAACTATGAAGATGGTAAAATATTTCTGAACTGCAACAACTTAATTTTTTTAATAGTTACGCAATAATTCTGTTCTGAGAAAATAAATGATGTAAATTCATAGCAGGTTTACACTTGGCTTGTTATAAGTAGGCAAATAGCATGCCTAAAAATGCTAATTTGTTTTTGCCTCAACTTCGAAAGATAGATTCAAGTATTTCATCCTAGGCTGTAAATTCCCATTTTGGCACACCTGAATCCTTTTTCACTTAATGTCGCATTTTTAAAAATGAATATTTACACAAAGAAACGTGGTAAAAGAATGAAAAGAAGGTCAATATATCTAAATATGGAAAACTATTGAGAAAAAGTGGAAATAAAATGTAAAAGAACTCTATTTTGCGTCAGAAAGAACAAAAAAATGTCATAATTAATGTATAATAAGCTGTAAATTTTTTCACACCAAAACATATCGTCAAATTCTACATATCGCTTGCTCAGTAAAAATAAATACAATACAACGGCTTGTGGTTGCCCCTCCGGGACAAATACTTGCCATCGATCGAACAGCATTTTTCAGCCTTTCTAAGCATGCTCTGTCTACTTGCCGCCTTATAATTGGCAGCACGTAAACCCGGCATTAGATTTTTTTTAAATGCTGTTATCAAAATACTTTTAAATAACAAAATATGTTTCACTTTTTAAATAAAGTAGTGTGTTGTATTCAAGTATCTTAGTAAAATACTTTTCTATTTTCATTAAATATCATTTCAATTGTTCTTTTAAAAATAAAGAACATTTAAAATTTTTATAGTGTTTACAAAAATAATTTATAAAATCCTCTCAAAAGAGTTTTATTTTATACACCTTCATTGTTTTCTTTTCCATTCAAATTTCTGATTCTTAATTTTTTTTTTAATTTTCTGTAACGATGTAATGATACAAGATAAATGCAATATTATAATGTGATTGATAATCTGATATTCTACTAATAAATATGATACAAAAATACGAAGTGTATTGTTGTTGTTTTTCAATAAGTTTATTTCAAAGCAAAAAATAAAAGATAAAATCAACTGAAATGGCTTATGATAGTTAACCATGGAACTAAAGCTAATGGGGAATTTTTGTTGCTTCTCCTGCCAGGCTAATGATGTCATTCTTCAGTAGTTATTCCATTATGATCTAAAATATGATGTGACGAGAAAAGTTGATAAAATGGCGAAATATAATCACATTGAGACACATTCTAGTCATTCAATGACATCTAGAATTACGACTTTCTTTTCTTTCACTGTCATATTTCAAGCAGAGGATCATCGGCTAATGATGGTCAAAATTGAAAGTTCTTTTATTCAAAAAAAAACGTTCTTTCTTGCTAATCTCAAAGAAAAATTCTGCATGATGTTTATTAGTATGATATGTCTTATATAATTACATTTGTGCACTTCAGCAGAATTTATGTTGACTATTACGAAGAAGCATTTTTGTTTTATTTATACGAATCACGAAAAAGAAGCTATAATAAAATCCTGCATTGATCATTCTAAGGCTACAAAGTAACATTTATTCTCCTTAGATATTTACATACTTTTTTTAATAACCTATTAACCGATATCCATCCAGCCCATTAAGTTTTCTTAAATGACTAGGTTTTGACTGTAGAAAGAACGACTTTCACCTTTGCAGCTGTTATTGGTAAAACTTATTGGTTGAAGGGTTAATATAATCTTGTAACAGCAAATAACTATGACGTTATGTGAATAATCTTTTCTTTTCGGGGAATAATTATGCCCTTAAAATTGTTTTAAAAACATGTGACCTTTTATAATTTTTGTAAAGATAGAATCCTTTCTGAAAAGTCTTAAACTACTTTATAAATGAATAATTGTGATTCTAAAAGTTAATAAAGTCATTTTAGTGATAGTTAAATTTTAAACTTCTGCACCTTTTTCTTAATAAATATTGAATTTATAACAAAAAATAGCAATCAATCGATACAATCAGTAATAAAAAGTTAAATAGTTTACAATTTACTAAAATTTATTAAAAAATGAAGATTCTAAGATCTATTACAATTTTCTGGTAATACATTTCTATATTACAAATGCCACTCGTGCCATTTGGTTAATCTTAAGTAACTAATATTGCAATAAACAAATCCCTTTGTTACATAGTATTTGCAGAATAAAACAGTAAGCAGGAATTGTTCATGGATTAATCAAATTAAACAGTTCATGAATATATTTAATGGGAATATTCATGAATGCATTTAATGCATTAATTACAATATTATGCATTTAATATTTCACGAAAAATTATACATGCTTTTGTGTTCTGTATAAATTAAATACATAGCATATTTAGCTTTAAATAAGAAATAAGCACCAGGTTACTTTTTAAACCCTAATAAAGATTTTGTCGTATTCCAGTATTTGGTTAGTGTATTTATTTAAGCTGCTTTATAGAATCTAAATTGGTAATGACGTATTTAATAAGCACCGAATTATCGAATTTTTCATGTTAATTGAGGCAGCATACGAAATAGACTTTACATAGTTCACTCTATTTGAGAAAACTTCCTTCATTATATTTATTTTAAAGCTTGAGATATGAAGGAATTTAAATAAATAATCAGAAATTTATCATTCTAAATTCCTGTTATAAAAACTAAAAAGTAAATTACAGCCATATATTTTATGTATATAAATGCTTACGAAAAAATAAAAGGGTAATTCTAGAAATATTAGTGGTTATTATCAACTATTAAAGTAAAACAGCTATTTCCTTTAGATAAAAATAAAATATTTGAATCTAAAATTAATTCTTATTAAAAAATTATTTTAAAATTAAAAAAAAACTGTGACATGATTGTAACAAAATACTTTATATTCATAAAGGTATGATAACTATTTTCACTGATAGAAGTTTTGAAAAACAAGGAGTACCGCTTCAATGGAAGTTTAAATAATATTTATATATGTTTGTACCACAAGTCAGGAAAATTTTCAATGCTTTGAAAGTAGTGAATTAGAAGAATAATTAATAAATTGAATTAATCAATTGAGTGAATTATTAAGACATAAAAAAGTGAGCATCATTCCATAGCAAAATATAGGATATTTTTGTCGTTATAAAAATTAGAATAAATATTTATATCATATATTTATTGTATCATATTGCAAATTATTGATGAGAGTATTTAAGGAATGGATTGAAATAATATGATATATGAATAGATATGGGCCAAATTAACTGTAAATCGTTCTTTGAAATAATGTTATTTTTATAATCTGTCAATTCAATTTTGAAGTATACTTCGTAAATCCTAATTCAATTCTTTATGAATATCAAAAAAATAATAATAATATTTTGAAAAACTAAAATAAGCAAAGAATATAGAGTTGTGTGTCTAACTTAGAATCACAATAAAACAGTTCTTTATTATAAGTAGAGTCTATAATAAAATACAATTATATTATTATAAATTTTTAAAAGTTCTTACAACTAAATTAATTATTAATCAATTTTTAAATAGTTGCCTCCAAACTTACTTTCATTTATTTGGTTTTAAACTGAAGTTTTATTTCTTACTTCTTGAAAACTTCTAATATGCGTTTTGAAAATAACTTACGAGTTTTTACTATAGAAACAGAAGCATAACGACCATTTAAGCATTTGTACATTATTTTCGTTCCAAAGCTATTTATACGCTGGAATAATATGACGTATAATATTATAAAATGATCTTTAAGTGAAAAAAATATTAGAAATAACTTGTAAAAAATATCAGAAATAATGAGGCTAAAAAACTGTTTTAAAAAGGGACCAATAAATAAACCATCGTGTTTGAACAACAATGTCATCTGTTCCAATATGTATGGTCTTTTATTTCCTGTTTTACTTGACATACTGTTATAGGAAAAAGCAGGATATAAACAAGATCCATAGTTGGAATCCCTACGGTAAGCCCTTAAGCATTTCGGAACATTGCGTCAACAATGATAGTCATATTAGGCGGCATATTCGAGCTTTATGAATACTGACAACAATCACTGGCGTTTCTATTGTTATTATTACGAATATCCCTTTTGTTTTCTCTTTTAATTTATATCTTCTTGTGCTGCTGCTTCCTTGTGCTACTTTAAAAAAATAGGATTTTTTTCTTTTCATTATTTTTTAGATGTTGAAAACTTTGGAAATGCATGAAGAATATTATAAATTATAAAGAATTAATCAAGCAAAATCTTTTCTTTTTCTACTTCGGAACATGTCTCAAAGTTTTAAAATAAAATAAACGGAAAGGAATTCTATGAGTTTATTCTTGTTATCTTCTTTTAAGGGGATTCAATATTTATTGAATGACATCAATAATTTTTGATCCCTCAAAACTCATTAATAATTTCTTGGCAACCATGAAACATTTTGACACTAAACGATAAAATTAATATATCTGCTTAAAACAACTGCTCTTCATTTTATTTCTCTTACCATATTTGCGACGTATAATTACGTAATATTGAAAGAAAAACATTTATTTCTCCCTTAATATAGAATTCTGATACACTTAAAAATCCTTAAAAAATGTGTTGATAATTAATGTTATTGGGCATTTTCCTATTCGTCAAACTAAAATTAAGTTACAATTTCAAAATTTTCTTAATTTAAAAGTGTATGATTTTATTTATTATTAAATCATAAATTTTTATATTTTATATTTTCAAAATAATATAAAATGTAAACTAATTCAACATTTCCGTGTTCTCTTTCTATCTCGCTAAATACTTTTTATTACTATTTAACATGACCTTGTCCTATCCATTTCATTCAAATGATAAAATATTTGATAAATTAAACAACTCTTAGATTTTTTTTCTAATTGTTTGTAGTTACCAGCATGTTTTCTCAAATTTCAGAGCAAGAGGTAGTTTTAACAATGACAATAGGAAATAATTTTGAAACAATATGTAAGTTGCTCATGAAAAAAGAAATGAATAAAGGACAGTTGCAACATAATTTTTTTTAATTTTTCATATCTTAATAGAATTTAATAATATATGAATTGATAATTTTTAATTTAATAAAAATTATTAAAGCTTTTAGAAAAAAAAGTCTTTTTGCACATTGAATAAATGTAAAGTAGATTTTGAGCAATATTAGAAATTCTTTTACAAAGGAAATTGATGCCTTACGTATGATATATGCATTAACAAAATGTGGTTATCAATTGTTTATTTTTACAATGCATTGATTACATAGTTTTGTAAAGCCGGCCAAATGAATTTATCAATCATAAAACGCTCATAGTAGTTTCCATATCATTTCGAAATGAAAAAAGCCATAGATAAATGAGCCCAAAGAAAAGATCAATACAAATGCATTTGCTATTCAAAAGAGAGAAATTAGAAAAGTATTATTAGCCAGCTTATCAGAGGAATGAAATTAAGATATTTTTGTATAAAATAAGCTTGTTGTGTAAATAGATCTATTTTATATATCCAGTATTATATAAATACCTTTACCTTTTAAAATGTAATATTTAACTTGGTTATTGTAAGCATATTTGTTTGCAAATATACAGATACTTCTGAAGACATATTCAAAAAAGGATATTTTTTAGGAAACAATATCTAAAACTGTGTTTTATAAATAGGTTTGGGAAGACTCAGTTTCATTTCTGCTTGGAAAAAAATTAAGATTATTTTCGAAAAGGTAAAACTTTATTTGTTTATTTGAAGTATATGTACTTTCAAGTAATTCAGAGACTTCTAAATGGCATATTTAATGAAGTAGATATTTGGAGTTGTTTCAAAAGTATTTCATTTACATGAAAAAAATATCATTTTTGTGACTTCCAGATATATTACTTAATTCTAATGAAATAAGGTATATATATATTTTTTAAAAAAATCACCTTTCCCTTTAAGTTGTCATGGTAAATGAAAAATATAAAGAAAGGAAGTAGAAAAATATAAAGAAAATAAAATTTTCAAAGAGAAAAAAAAGGTTTAAAAATAAGAGCATATGCAAAAGAAGAAAAAAAAAGATTTTTTAAAAACTTTTATGCGACTGTATGATTCAGGCCTTTCTGAGAATTCTTGACATTCTTTTTACTTTTCACTCTCTCCACCCATTGTGGAATTTTATGTTTAGCGTTTCTATCATTGCATTTCAAAGATTTTGCGTAAAAACTTTATCTAATTTGTTTTTGATATTTTATTCATCGTTTCCATGTTTTTGTTATCTTTTCAGAAGTGAAAAGTTTCGTTTATAATAGGAGTGTAGCTATTTTTATATGACATTTTAGATTTTGCCTTTAGTCTCTGACCCTTTTCTGCATATCTCATCTTGTCTCTTTTATACCAGAATGCAGAAATGTATTCTACATTTACTTCTTTGATATATCAGCAGTAATAGCTGATATTTCTTTTAGTATCAGTTACATTATAATGCAACTATATAATAACGTTTCTTTGCATATGATTTGGACTAAAGGAATAATGTATATGCTTATGTAAATGCATTGACATTTTTTTATTTGTTTGTTTGCTATGCAACGAAAGACATACTAACAAATGTAAATAAAATTCAGAATCAAAATAATGGCCATACAAGAATAGGATTTTTTTGTTCGGGATCAGTTTTTCTAACAAAGCTATTTTTTAATCCCTTAGCAATAATTCAAATAAATTATAATCGTATTTTTAATATAAAAAATTGTAATATACATTTTATTTTCTATATGCTTTTAGAACGAAAAACACTTTTATTTCAAAAACATATAAAGGAAATAAAATATTTTTAATAACTGTTTAAGAGATCTCATTAATTATTAATATCTATTAAAAACATTTTTTTAATAATTTATTACGTATTCTTATTAATTATTTCAACATTTGTTAATGTATGCTAATATCTTAATAATAATTAGTTCATATCCTAATAGAATATATCGATCAATAATAATGTAATAATTAAAAGAAGTATAATATATTTTTAGTCTTATATTAAATGTAATATGTAATAAATATATGGATAATTATAGATAATAAACAAGCAATTATACAAATGAAATATTCTCCGTGCATTTAATAAACGATGGCTGATTTTTTAAAATTTAAATTGCAAGAAAATGAACGTCAAAACATTTTTGTACTGCAATTTTTAATAAAATTTAATGTAGCAATTGATTCTAAGAAATCAAATTATTTTTTAATAATATTTCATTAAAAAATATTTTTTTATTTTCAATTTTATTCTTTTATTGACGTTTACGATGGGCTGTTCAAATATTTATTTCTAATTATCATTAATTTGTATTAATTACACGAGATTCATTAGAAATAATAATTAAAAAGCAACTTGACAACACTTTTTAAATTTAGTTCGTTTAATGTAATATCTTTCTCTAATAAAATAAATTTAAACTCATCGGAATATTATCAAAGGCACAAAAGTAAATTTATTACAATTTTTTGGTAAGCCTTATTTTTACAAAATGAAATCTCAAAATAGCTTTAAAAAACTGTATTCCTGATGTTTAAACAGTTTATAACTCGATTTTTTTTAAAGTTCCTTACTTGGTTATTTATATTTTTAGAAATTCTAATTCCTAGGCAATTAAAAAGAAACAAATCTTGGTTATCTATATGAGGGTTGTTTTTCTACTGAAATACTTAAGCAAAATTTATTTTCAAGATAAAAAGTATTAAATAGATCATTAATAGCTTTTTAGCATGATAATAATTTTAAACTTATCTGACAAATAATACGTTTTGCTCCAAAACAATGCACATGTTCAGTACTATGTGGAAAATTCCTTTTCTGGAATAAAAGATTATAATCATTTCTTTTAAAGATCGCGAATAAACCAATTGTACATTATTTTAATGTATAACGAAATTAAAAGTTGCAGTTAACGTATGTAAAAATTGAAGGTCTTTTAGCACAAAGCCGTAGTACATTTAGCCTACCTTGGTATGTGTGTTTCAAAGTCTGCAACAACCATTATTCATGTCTTTTGTTTCCTTAAAATAGGTTTTAGTAATTATGTACAAAATAGAGAATGATAAATGATTATGTACGAAAAAAAAGATATGTGATTACTCAGTTATTTAACAACGGCGCCTTGTCTCGAAAAATATGTGATAGTTTATATTTTAATAATGTATGGGACATGAAATTTCAATAATGTATAGACGAGACATTTTACAGTAACTATGGAACATAATAATACAAAAAAAGCAAGAAAAATTAACCATCCACTTGTGATGTATTAATGTCTGAACAATCGCTCGGAGATTTATTGAATGACTTTATCAAAATTCGCAACGCACACCATTAATATTTATCAATTTATTTTATTATTATTAAAAATGAGAAGTAAAAGATAAAAATTCCACTAAAACTTTGTTCTATCAGTTAAATATTATACAATGTGTTCCACATAATGGTTAGAATTTCGAAGAAGACGATGCAAACATTCATTTCTAAGGTGTGTTATGAGATCTTTTAAGTTTCATTAGCTATTGTACAGCCATGAGAAGCAAAAAATGCATAGTATCTAAAGTATTCCATAGATGAAATATTTAGTCAAATTTGAAATTCAGCAATTAAATTAAAACATAAAATTTTAACAATATGCCAAAACTCAGATTACAAATTGTTTTGTTTTTTAAAAAGTGTTCAATTATAGATTTTTTTTCATTTATTAATTACTAGCCGCCTTTTTCAACCAGCCGGTTTGCCAGTATTAATTCTCGCTAAAATGTTCAATTCATATACTACGTAGCTTGTTTTCAAAATATTTTTGTTTCAAATTTTAATAGTCATATCATTCCCTAAACCTTATGCCGTTTTGTTCATTGTATTATGCATCTTTTACTAATTGTCCATTATCAGACGTGAAATTCAATTTTAAATTAACGTGGAAACGATGATACCGCAATAATTATAAAAACATTTTTTTATTGTATCTACGTACGTCTTCATAAAAAATAAATGGAAACAGAAAGCAGAGTCATTCGGAATTGAAATATTTTATGTACTACAGAATAAGTTTGTATATTAATAATATCTCAATGAATTAGTCACAAATTTCACGGATTTAATTCAAAACTCAGTTTTTAGTTAATTTTTAAAAGAATATAAACGCTCTCAGTAGCAATTTTTTAAATTTTTTCTGTTGATAAATATATTTTAAAAAATTATGAAACTTAAATTTTTGACAGCTTTTGGGCCACAATCATAAAAAAGCAGGATTTTCAAAATATTATTGATACTTCAACTTTTAAATAAATTAATTAACGCCTCCATTTACTGCAATCAAATCTGGCTGATTAATTAAGTACTGAATATTGCAATACTAGAACAATCTGCATTTTCATAATCTAAGCCAATTTAATAATGAGAAAATCTTGGAGATGTTTAACTTCTTTGAGAAATTTGACGAGGTTACCTAAAATCAACCAATTTTATGGAATAGTGATATTGAAATTTTCATAAACGTCAGATTTAATGATTGATTTAGTTGTCTAGAGTTCAAATCGTTTTATTTGAAATGTTATTGTCTAAAGAAAAATTTGTTAGATATGATTCATAGAACAGAGAATATATGTAAGAATTTAAAATTTGTACTTTATCAGCATTTATTGACTCCATATGAATAAATTATAATTATTTATTTTAGTTAGATAATTTGTTTGCAGATGCATCATTTGCTAGCTATTATTAAAGTTTTACAAATTAACTGTTTGTGTACAATTAGAATATATGTACATATAAAAATCAAAAATAATTTTGAATAAATTTATTTCAGTAAAATAAATTTGTTTAGTTGAATTAGTAATATAGGTATTTTCTAAGATCGTAGAACACTATTTTTTGTTCTTAATTTTCAAAAAAAAAAACATAATGTTTCATATTTATATCATTTCTTACAGAAAAACTCTAAAAATTACATTTTTATAAGGTTTCGTTTGGAATGATAACTAAGTTATTTTTTAAATTGAGATTTTTCTTCTTACTATATCAACGCGTTGATAACTTTTTTCCGTTAACGGGCAATGCGCTCTTACAGTTTAAATTTTATTTACATTTTCTACGAAATAATTTGTTAAAAAATGTAACTAAATTATTCTTTAAAAAAATCATTCAAAATAGTAATGCATTGTCTTAAAACAGTATTGTTGATAAAATGATTTTTTGATATTCAATTAATTTTTTACTGTAATATTTTCAGAATTTATAACAGAAAAACGGCTAATTTTCGTTTAATTTTTAGTAAATTAAAAGACTAATTAAAAAACAGCTTCATGATGCACATTCACCTTCTCCAAATTATACATGTACCAACTTTGGTAGCTGTAGATCAAATGATCTGGCATTTAGAGCGCCAACACACACTTTTCGCATTGTTATAAGTATAGATGAAACATTCTGCGATCATTAAACCTTTGCATACATTGTGAAGCGATAAGCTTAAGAAAGAACTGATATTTCCCCAGAGATCAGTTTCGTATAAAAAGATGGTGTTTTCATTTGCATTTAAAACGTAAACATCAGAATATTTTCTTTCAATATATAATGCCAGATTCCATCAAATTCCGTTTGAACGTTAGAAATTCAACCAATATCTGTTAAATTGTTTTTCAAGAAAGTATTCTATTTTCCCCAAAGTAAATTTATTAGTAGGATTTTGTAATATGTTTTCTATTTATCTCATTTTTGAAGAATATACTGAAAATTATCATTTATCATTAGATTCAATTGTAGAAATAAATTATCCTTTTATAGTAAAAGCTTTATGAAAAAATCAAAATCGTATTCACACTCTTCAGTAAAGTTGATAGTTTAATAATTTTAAGTCGCTTTCAAATTTCAAAGCAATATCTGTAAAAACTTTCGCACTAATACAAAATGTAACTGTCTTTATTGAACTCATTATTCATTATCGAACCAAAAATTTATACATATAAACCATTAATTCTCGCTGGACAGAAATCACTTAAACCATCAGACATAAATCATCTTATTACTTATTGTGAGGTGACTGAAAACCAAAGGAAGCATCATACAAATATCCCAATCTGCTTTATTAATGAATTTTACCGCTAAATTTAATTTAACAAATTAAAAATTAAACTTCAGAATAATAGAATCTATTAGTTGTAATTTTGACGTTTTTCTAAAAAGTCGATTCAAACAAAGAAAAGAATATTCAAAAGAAATGAAATTGATAGAAACTAGGATTTTAGTGGTCTGATGGATAGTAAGCATAATTTGTTTTTAAAAAATGTTAACTTTAATCTTTAATTAAAAATTTTAAAACGTTTACATTTTTCTAAGAAAATAACTTTTACTTCCAAAACTATTAGCGTATAAAAATGATTTCTGCATTATATTACAATTGCCTTTCACGAAATAACACCTACTATATCACTTACAGTAAATTGACTAGTAAATTCTATTTAATTTCACTTCTATATATTTTGTCCCTTTTTTTTAAAGATTTCTTAAAAATATTTTTTGGTTTCAGTCTGAAACAAAGTAAAGCTGAAATTCAAATTCAATCATCAGAAGATTCTATTGATTGCTTTTTTCAACGTTAAAATTGAAGTGAATAATTTTTAGGGGGGATATTAGCTTCGAAATAGAATTTTCAGTTCGTTCGGTCTCATTTCGTAGTATATATATTTCTTAATTTTTACAACAGTAATTTTAGTAGACTAATTCAATTAAATTCGTATCTTTCAGTCGTATCAAATAACATACTAATAATATTTGAAAAATATTTCTATATTAATTGTTTTTCTTTCTGAAAAACTATTAGGTGAACTAGAGGAATCAGCTGGTTACCAACGGTGGCTGCGATACGTTATGGAATTCGGAATTTTTGATTTGTTCCGATTCCGTATTCCTTTGATGTGTTTTTGTTCATTACCTACTCACCATCTATTTTTTTACAAAAGAGATTATTAGAGGAAAATCTAAAGAAAGTAAGGATTAATGATATTGAAAGAAAATTTACCTAAGATTTTCTTTTACTAATCATTCCATAATCCAAAAATACTTTTCCAAAAAAAAATTATGAAGAAAAAAAGTCTACTTAAAAGAACCTTGAGTTAACTATTGATTTTTACTAATATTCAAGATACCTTTTTATCTAGTAAAATTCAAATAAAGTTTATTCTTGGCATCTCATTTAGAAAAGGCCCTATGATTAACTGGAGAACAAACTTCAACTTTAAAATTAAATGTTAGAGCTACTTGGACTTTCTTAAAAACACGTTTACTAATATTTATCAAATAAAAGATTAAAATCTCAGCTAAATGAATAGAAGAAATTTTTAAACATAGAATGATTAATTAATTGATAAATAAAATCAGCCAATGCAGAAACAGATATGATTATAATCTGTAGTTTTATGATTTGATAAATAAATGGTTACCTTGATAAAACTAGATTTTTTTGGAAATATTTCAGCATAGGTTTTGGCATTGTTATGATTTTTAAAAACAATGCATTTAAAAAAATACTATAATATTAAGATGTGGAGGACATGAGAGCTTTGATGAAAGTTTTTCCACTAATTAAATTCTAGATGCTTTTTTAAATTTCATCGGATGAAAAATTACAGCTCGCATTATAGTGTTGTAGTTTTCTTTTCTGATATTATTCTTTCATTTATTTCGTGCGCAAATATATTTTCGGCCCGCGTGACTTTTTATAATACATTTACCACATAATAGTCTCAGAAACAAATTTTCCATTGTGCTACGAGACAATGTAATGAAAGAAAATTAAGCAATTCCGTAATATGAAACCCTTTCCCTTCATACCATAAAAATAGCTCTGCTTCTCTTTTCTCTTTGGTCATGCGACCCCCCTCTTTTATTAGGAAGAGTCTCGAATAACATATGAGCCTCCGGATCATCAATCTCGGTTAGGGAAGGGACTGTTAAGCGTGACGCTTGTAGTTCCCTTTGATCACCCGATAGCAATAGAAAAGATGAGGCGTTTTCAATTGCAGAGTTTGGCACTCTTATCTGTTTCCAGCCATTGGTTCATCGAATGAGGAGATTTGTAGAAGCAATGTAAATTAAATTACTGTCCATTTAATTTTCTGTCAGTTAAAAGTTGAAATATATCTTTTAAACATAAGAGGGGAAACTTATTTTTTCCAACTATTATTCATAGAAGTTTGTTTTTGAAAATTCATAAATTTCTTCTAGGTACTAATAAAAGAAAAGTTTCCAAAATAAGAAGAACAATTCTAAAACATGTTTTTTAAACATTTTAAAATTTAACATTTAAACATTTTAAAATTAATTATGCTACTTGTTTAGTTTGGAAATGAATCATCTTCATGTGAAATACCAATTGTCGAAAACTGAAGTGAAATAAGCATTATTATAAATTGAGAAAATGCTTAGATGAATAATGATTTAAGAATGTTGAAAACACATAGTGAGAAATACAATTGTTGCCATGTGTCGAGATAATTCAAAAACTAACTTACAATTGACTCATAATGTTATGCTTTTCTAACTTTGCTGATAGTCTCAGCAATTTTAAATACTATATCAACCTTTAACAGATGCTCTTCTAAGAATATAGAAAAGAATGTTAAAATTAAAAATATTCATCATATAAAAGTATAAAATTAATTATTGTTAACACCGTGTCTGTAATGATCTAGTGATAACATCAGAAATATCTAGAGAAAACTAATACCATCGTACTCGAACTCCGTAAATAATTTATTTATTTAAACGCAATATATATAATAAATTTATTTATTTAATTTATCAAACGTTTAATTTATTTAAACACAATATATATAACATGAAAATAATAATATTACATTTACGAATGAAAAAGTTTAAAAAAATATGTAATCATCTTATAATCTGTATTGAATTTTCGTGTAAGGCTTTGATATATTTATAAAAATTCAATTTCTATGTTAGAAGGTATTTGGGCATTATTTCATTAAAATATTCTCAAAGCCAGAAGTAATTACCAAAATTTGCTAAATTGATAAATACATTCTCCGAATAAAGTTACTAAACTTCACCAATGTAACTGCAATCGCAGAAAGGTATTATTACAATCTGATGCATATATATGTTTAACTTTAAAAAATTAAAAAGTAATTCTTCATTAAAATGACGATTAGTAAAGTAAAAATGCATAATTTTAATAATTCAAGAAAAATGTCGATAAACGGGTAAAACTATATTACACTTATTTGAATACTGAGAAATTTCCTTCCGTAGGAATTTCGACAATTGTCACTTCTTCAAGGTATACCAGAATCAATAATTTGGCAAAAAATTGCTTGTGTAGAAATAAAACATTGAGAGGGATGACAAATCGCTTTGGGACATCTCAAGCTTAATAAAATGCATTTTCCATTGTTATAGTCGATTCCTAAGTAAACAATACAAACAGAAATGTGTATATGCTATATGACCATAGAAGGATTATCAAAAAAAAAAAAAAATACGCCTGAGAAGAGAAATTTTCCAGCCAGTGGAGCCTGTTTGTCCATCTATGCATTGTCTGCATTATTATGGTTTGTAGCTATAAGATTATTTATCATAAAACACTGTTGTCCGAGTAAAAAAAAACTGAGCATATGATTTAGGGTGAGAATAACTTGATGTTCAGACAAGTCGAGATTGTATTAAAAATCAGATAATCGCCATGTATTCATAATATAAGAGCATGTGACTATAAATAATAGAAATTTGTTCCAATTCAAAAAATCCAAAGGTCAGGAGGTCTCTTAACGGTTTGTATAGGAATATGTACATACAAAAATCATATCATCCTGACTGTTAAGATGGAAGGGGATAATTCTAGGACAATGTAATATACTTCTTCTCAATGCGGTTGTTTTAGATTAAAATAATGTTCAATCCCACAGGATATCGCAGTATCTCCTACCCTAAAAGAATCCAGGATAGTACGAATATGAAATAAAAATATGCTTGAAACGTTCTACATGAATTGTTACCTTTAAGCCAATGTCCCTCAAGGCATTTGGAATACTTAAAGCAACTTGTAGTGAAATCAAAACATTTGCTTGAGAATTTATTGAATTATATTGCAAATATATGTCCTAAAATTCAGTCAAAAAATTTGTTTCCGCATCATAACCATACACGTATTTAATATGAAATTAAATTTCAAATAAACAGCTTGTTTAGTTTCTTAGTTAAAAATATTTCTATAGTTAAAATTTTTGTATATTATAAATAGAATTTTTAAATGTAACCGAATCTAACAATTTTATTACCCGGAATTTCTTAAATCATATATACATAGTACTAGACATTTCCCAAATCATATATACATTCTTCATTTTCTTAAAGAAGATAACTACAATAAGTGAAAATGGAGACATCTTCTAATAGTTTTGAGCAGTGAATTGACACATGACCGTAAATTATCTTTTCTTACTATTCAGGAAGCGTAATAGCACTGTTCTGCAAGTAAATAATTTTGTTATTTTTCTATTCAATCTAATCTTAAAATAATAGATAGACGATGGCTTACTTTGCATGTATAAAACAGCGGGTTATTTTATTTTTATATTTACTAGTGATTCTTTAAAATAAATTTAAATAATTTTGAAAAATAGTTTTGTTATATATAGGCTAATATAAACTAATGTTATTTTCAAAACTTTATTGGATAATTGAGATTCTAATTATCTCTTCAGATGAATTGCCATTTAAAAATAAATGATATACATAAACGTAGCATTTTCAATCAAAAGCAATAATTAATGGTTGAAAAATTAACATTTTCCCAGTTTGTAACATATAAAAATTTATACTTTGTCGTTAAGCATTAAGTTATATTCTATCGTCTAAATTTTGATCGTTCTAAAAAGTCATTACTAAAAAGAAATAGAAATTAATGCAACACCTTAATACGCAATATATAATAAATCTATGATGATTATTAAAAAAAAACTTAGTTTTAAATGACAATATGATCTTGAAACGTTCTTTCCTTATATTCAATGCTCAAAAAGGATTTTGAATATTGCTGTTTCTGAAATCGAAAATTCTGAAAAGCACATTCTGAAAATGATTATATATTATTACCTCATTACAATTAATTATTAGTAATATATTTAGCATCAAAATGCAATCATTTTAAATTTTCCCTGTTATTGAAATAAATTATCAAATATCAGGTTATGTTATATGTTACTTTTTTATAAGCCGGATTCAGATGAATTCAGAGTTAAATCACCAGAGCGAGATAATATTATGATTACACATTTTCAATGTATTACCATTAAATATTAATATTTTTTTTCCTTTAACCTAAATTTTAAACAAATGATTAATTTTAACATAAACTGAGCATTAGAGACTAAAGTTTGCGAAATTACATAGATATTTACATAACTATTAATTATTTAGCTACAAGGGGTGTTCAAATGAAAATGTATGAAATGTCACTATAGATGAAGACTTATTCAAAACATACAGAACAGGCTTTAACCCAAAGATACAATTGATTAACTATTCGAAGTATTCCTTGTTTCCTGAATTCCTGGGGTTATGGCGAGATCTAGTCCTTCACAGCGTCCTTGAGTTCGCCGTCCTAGTTGGAGATCTTTCTTTTCAGAAGTTTATTCTTGGAATTAAACGCATGAATGTCGCAGAGTGGCGTGTCCGGGCTGCAGTGGGGCTGGACACTTCCCATGAGCTTCTCCGGTCTTTTGCTTTTAATGGAACTGCTTAATCTTCAAAATGTCACACATTACACATTGGAGTTAATGATTCTTCTGTGCTTGAGGAATTCAACAATTAATTCACAATGTTATGTCAATCGGAATACGCAGAATCTCTGTTCACATCTGGGCATACGGGGGACCGTGGATGCTTCGATTTAGCCGGAACTCTAATCACATCTCTATATATCTCAATATATATACTCAAATATATTAACCCTGTTACGACGTTTCGTACCTTTCCATCTGAACGCTCATTGTATATGTTTATTTATAAAATTCTACAATAAATGATAAAAGAAGGTTTTCCTGGTGAACTCAATAACAGGCTTCTATTTATTTAAAAAATGAAATTATATAATAACAGAAATTTTCATGGTAAAATGAATATATATATAAGGCCATAATATTTCTAGTAATATAACATAACTTACATTCACAATTATCATGTCATTTTTTATACTAGTTCTGCTGAAAATTTAAAAAAAAATACCATAATTTATTAGAAGAGAAAAGATGATTACAATGATTGAAAAAAAAAAAACTTTTCCTGAAACAATAAGTGACATATTTGTTTTCGGTAAAATTTCACCACTTAATGTCATGACACCACTTAAAGAGTGTTATTCTTATTGACAAGTAAAGAAAATTAACAATTTATGTTTCTTTTAATTACAAACAAAAAGAAAATAAATTTTTACAACGTTTAAAATCGACATTATGAGAATAAAAAATATGAAAGACACAAAATAGATTCTTTCAACAAAATTGCAAGTATTAAAAAAAATTCTAATTAACTAGTTCTTTAAAGGGAATTGTTTTCTTTTTAAAAGTGAAAAAGTTTTCATTGCGTTAAAGATACTCAGCCTTTGAGATATACCTATTTTTATAATTTGGTGAAGTTTTTGTTGGCTCTCTGTACGAAGAACCACATTTTAATGGGTTTGCGATTTTCTCTTATATTTTTCTAGCGTCATTAATCAATTTTTTTCATTCCATTATGACTTATTCTAAAAAGAAATCTATAAAAAATGTGTTTAGAATTTATCAATTACTTACTAAGAAACGATTGGGGAAACAAAAAATTTAAATTTGTCAATTACATATTAAACTATTGTTTTTCAAAACATAATCTCAGAAAAAATATCCTACGCATGTTAACACAATGGAGCATGTAAAAACATTTCTTCATTTTTAAGAGATTTATTTCATTCAAAGATTTCTACTTTGACTACTACTACTTCAAAGACTACTACTATTTCTACTTTCTATCTGATTTGATTTCATGTTTTTTTCTACTATTAATACTAAAAAATAGAAATACTATTAAATTCCAAACGAGTACATCATCAAAATAAAATCAGGTTATAAACAGTTTGATAAAGAAGTTTAGAACATAGATCCTTTTTTTTCTTAAAGGCAGATAATCCAAATTCGAGCAAAGGAAAACCGGAAAAGTTAGTTTATTCCGCTATCAAAATACAATATTGAGGACCTTCTAACACAATTCTTCTGTAAAAAAGTCTTTTTTTTTTTGGTTCACACAAGGTACTTATGCTACAATTGTTCATGTTTCGATAAAGATAAAGGACGATATGAATTCTACTCATTCAAATACATTTATCCTCCCACATACCACAGAACACCATAATATAGATAGATACAAAACCAACTTACATCGTTCTATATATAAACAGGCTATAAGTGTGTTTTCTAGTGATGAAAAATTCGGAACAATTACAAAGGAAAAGTCTTCTAGTTTTCAGGTTTATCAAATGATTAGATAAATATTTTTCAGATACCTTATGATATATATTATTTAGATCTTTATCTAAAAAAATAAAAATTATTATTATCCACTTTATTAAATTTTGGCACTAAACTAAGGAACAGTATGAATTTTTTTATTTTTTACGATTTGTGAAACATTGAAACAGCTATATAATACTTTGCATTGTCCTTACATTTTAGTTGGAATACATCAAAATATATTGAAGATGCATTATAACACAGTTGAGCAAGAAATATGAATTCATTTTTACATTAATTTACTTTTCGTAAAAAAAAAATCAACGAAATAATTTTGAAAAAAAAATTTAAAAGATGTAAAACCTCATTAAAAAGTATTAAATGTAAATATGGAAATTAGTGTAGATTCACAAAAATGGATTTAGAAACAATATTGAAACAATTTAATAAAAAAAAATCAAACATTAAGTATATTAAATACAAAATTCGCTATTCCGAACAAAAATCAATTTTTCAACGTAGTCACCAACTTGTTAATAAAACTGCAATTATGTATCAAACTTTTTATGCATAATGCTGGGTTGTGTAAACAGCATTTGAGAAAATTTTTAAAAAATATAAATATTATTAGCTCTTGATAAAATAGCAAAAGACACTTAAATGAAAAAATAACTAAAATATAATGATATTTATTATAGCACACAATATATTCTCTTATAACACCTTTTTTTACATCTAAAATGAGAACATTAGTTGCTCCAAACATATTTATTAATAAATTTGTTTGATGGAAGAAATTGGCTGCATATGACTATCGAAGATTTTTACAATGATTTTTGAAAACAACTTACAATAAGTTTTTCTCCCTAAATTAAATTTGGTTTTTAAAGAAGTTATATGATGTAATAAAATATCGTACATTTTGCCTTTCAACTAAATAAACAAAACAGTCTAAAGTAATTATAATATTTTCATTTTATATGAATGGCAACATAAATTAATATTTTTCTATTCATTAAAATATAACTTTTCAATTGTTTCACGAAATTTTTATTGCTGATTTTACAGTGTTTCATAGAATTTGGGATTAAAATTTGAAAAATTCCCATTTCGATATCATACAGACTATGAAAAATGCCTTTCAAATTCACTGAAAATTCGTGAAATGTGCACTAAAGAAATATAAACCTGCTTATTATACGTTTATGAACTCTCAATCTAAACTATAATATATTGAAAAGCTTAAGTATATAAAATCTATCTTTTCAGTCAAACGATATACTGGCTTTCCAGAAACGTCTTAAGTCTTCTTTATCCTTTGATAGGACTCGTGTCATTTCTGAACACCAGTCCCTTTCTCAGAGAAATCATACCCTCATTTTGAGACGCCGTTATCATTCCTCTGGATTTATATACTTTAGATAGGAGCGTCTTCTCTTACCGAATTTATATGGTAAATATAAACTCTGATGAATGATACCGTTCTGAAAAGCAGGATATTTATCGGCGTAAGTTTGCAAATGCATAGACGAAATAAAACGCATATAGAATCGTTGGATACTGAATTACACTAATATATCCCTCTTTCTTTTCTAGAGTTCTTTTCATTTTATTTCCTTTAGAGAGCACTTCTGATATTCATAAAACATTATTTATCCTTTATTCAAATGCCAGAAGGAAGATTATTTTACAACACTTTATTCCATAACACTGATATATAGGGTGAATTAATTCAGTGATATTATTGAACAAAGTGTCATTTTTATGATTAGAATTTATCACTGAATATGGATTCCTGAATTTCCAGAAAACTTTTTTTAACTGTAACTTTCACTTATTTGATTGTTTAGAAGTGTCAAAGACAATTAAAAGAAAGTGATATATGTTATGACACTCTTTATACATAGTTGCGCAAAAATTTCATATGCTATTAATATTCATATTATATTTTATATTGTTTCGAATAATAATTAAATTTTATGATATTTTATGTGCACTTTGCAAAATGTAAGTGTCTCCTTTCTTATCCCTCATATTTAAGAATTTAAAATAATTAGTGATCATTAATTTTTTGTTTATCTTCAATATTCTCTATTTAATATCTTTAATATTTCACTAAAACTTTTTTTTAAAAAAAAACTAAACAACAATTTAAATAAATTTTTCTCAGCGTTCGGAAAATCTTGTTGTTTTTAAAAATTAAATTATTAAATTTATATCAATTTTAGACAATATTTAACATTGTTTGTTGTATTAACTATTTGTTAGCAGTATTTATTTTTGTCGTTAAGACAATAAAATCTGTTTAATTTTCTGTGTTCGTAGAATTTCCTACAATACTGGATCCGACTGCCTTTCTTGCCAAATATTAACTCATCTTAGTTTATCTCTATACTTTACTTGCATCAATGCCCCTATATTTTAAGAAACACCCCAAGTGAACTAAATCACAACGTATAGTACCTAGAGCCAGTGGCTGATATACTTAAGATCACGTCTTTAAAATCTGATTTAACTCTGCAATGAATAGAAAACTAACATCTACATATGCATTTTTTTAAAAGAACAATACATATTTGTTTATCATATTATAACTATTTAAATTTCTGTCTGCCAAATTATTATTAAATTACAAATATTTTCATAAGTTAATCGAAGTTATTATATGAAAAATTGATTACAAACTTCACTTCTACATATTTTCTTTTGATTATAACGATAAATAATTAAACGATATCGTACACCAAATCGTAATTTTATAAACACTTTAAAAGCATCGTCTTTATGAAACTTCTTGAACTTTCTTTCTTTCTAAGCATTATAGGATAAACCTACAACAACAGATTTTCATTTTATTACGTGCAGTAGGCAACTTGTTTTTGTAATTTTTTTCTATCAATTTTTAGCTCTATTTAAAATGCCGAAACCTCCTTTTTTTAAATTCGATATTCTGTTTTATACAAACAAATAAAATAATGGACATTTTAAAGCCCATATAATAATTAAACATAAAAATTAACAAAAAGTAGAATTCTAAAATCATTGAAAGAGGGAAGCTTGAATAAAGTATGTGAAATATAATCATTAGAAACTAATATTATAGATACACTCTTTTCTTACCTAGAAAAGGGCCGTGGTGGTCTGGCAGAAAGATTTTGGCTTCGGATTAGAAGGGTTTCAGTTTCACAGCTCGATTCCACCGAAGAACCGTCATTAAGGCGCACGTAACTCCGTTCTCCAGCTTGTGTGGTGTGGAATGTTGATATGGGAGTGCCATCTTAATACTCATCCTCGTCACCTGACCTCAGTTCAAAACTGTGAGGATTTTTGTCCCAAATTAGCATTATTACTGCTTTAAAACTGGGCTTTAATATAAATGCAGTAAGTTAAACATTCCTATTATGAAGGGGTTCAGGCTATAAATGATAAAAGAAACATACATATTTAAAGACAATAATGTATCAGAATGTAAGGAATGACTTTATATGAATACAAAACAAGTAAAAAACTGAAATTTATCTAAGAATGTTGGAATTGAAAGAATAAAGTGCCTACTAATGTTTCCTCAAATAGACCTAAATAATATCCCGTCTGAAACTCTCGGCAAATCTCTTTTAAAAATCAAAATAATCTAAGCCTATAAAAAAGCAAAAACTTCTCGGGTTTTTTTAATACTTATAATCTCCGAAAATTTTATATTAAAATTCTCTTTTCAATCTCTTTTTCATTGAAGTTTTCCCTGCAACATATTTAACTCTACACTCTCGTTGAAAGATATTCAGAGATTCGTGAATAATTTTGGTAGTTTCGAAGACGAGTTTAAAATTAAATCGATTTCACTAGCAGAAAATATCTTGATGCTTGCTGAATTGATTTGAAATTCAAAGTTATAAGTTTCAAAATTGTATTGAAATTGTATCGTCAATTCTTTCCACTTGATGGCCCACTTGTTTCGTTTGTTTGGCGGGCAGAAGAAAAATGAACTCCAGCTCCGGACACTGAATGCAGAATCTATTGATACTGTAAAAAACATAGTTTGGCTTTTCTGAAAACTATCTGTTTCACTGAAAGTAAAAATCACAACGCCTCCGCTCCATTCGATAGTTAGAAAAAGCTCTCTCTGACGAAATCTTTTCCATCCTTCAATGCACCCCCTCCCTCACTCTCCTTCTCAAATTCAGTGCATTGCCCGATAGCTTTCGAAAATTTAAACAATTTGTTACGCGATTATTACTTTTCAAACTGCAACAAATAAGTTTTTCTCAGAAAATAGAGCTGATGCAAACTGGATCACTGAGAGCAAAATCTATTTAATAATATTTTAATGTATATCTAGAAATGTTTTTTCTATACTTTGAAGACAAATAAAGCAATATCAATAAATATATATTCTTCAAATTAATAACAGAGTTAAAACATACAGTCCTTAATAAGTTTCACATCAAGAGAAAATAATCCTTTTTTTAAATAAATTATCCCAGGTTTTGAATCAACTCAATACAAATTACGGCTATAAAAATTGTGTTTAATATTTTAACCATTTCTTAATAAACATTCTGACGCCAATATTATATTTAAAAAATATTTTCATTAAAGCAAAACTTACTGAACATCAAGAATTAATACACAAATACAAGCAAAATAAATTTAAATATTAGAAAAAAGTTTTTACTTGATTAAATGACTTTACTTGATTTAGTGGATATTTTTTAAAAAGTTAATTTAATAGAACATTTTGAATGAAAATAAATGAAGTTAAAAGGGAAATAAATACATTTCATTTGGTCTTGATTTTGCTTTCAACTTTGTAATGCAAGCTTAATTTTTTTATGATGCATTCGTCTTGACACTTAATGTTGCCACTCATCTTGTATTTCCCACTTCTAATTCTGTTGCCCTTTCTAATTAATTAAATTGTTATTGAGTTAAAGGAACTGGCAACGAAGAAAAATTGTGATTTAGAATTCCATCCATATTTATGTAGCTGATAGTTCCATTTTTCCTGATGTTAAATAAAAAGTGTTTCTTTAAAAGTCAGAAAGTCTTCAGTCATAACACTTACTGATGATGGTTGCTGGTGATTGATCGATTCTTGATAATTTGAGAAGTCTTTTTCATAAAGGAGCAAAAGTTAATCATCTGGAGGCTTTGAGGTTCCTCTAGTTGAAAACATGGTGGACCTATTTGAAATGACGGGATACACATATGTGTCTCCACACCTGGATAGTAACAAAGGAACAGACACAATGGCTATCTTAGTCCACATCTGATGGTCCGTGTGTACTAAATTATATGTAGGAAAACCGAAACGTTACGTCTGGTCTGTATGTGATTGACTCCCTGGGGTAAGAAGGGAAAAGTTACAACACTAAGATGATGGTTTGTTGATTGGATTTTTATGGCGCAAGAGCCAAAAGTAGGCTATACTGCGCCACAATACTAAGATGAGCTGTCTCTTATAGTACGGCAAATTAATGACCTGATTAAAAGCCATGCCGTACTATATTTTCGAGATTTTCATTTTCCTCAACATAGATGTTATTATGCATTATTTTTATATTAAATATTCGCACCTATTCCATGTATTTTGCTCTACATTTTTTAAAAATCTTATTCTTGTTTTAAAATGTATAGATTTTTTTTCCAACTAAATATTAGTTGCGACTAATTAATAATGCTTTTTTTATGTCTCTGAAATGTTAATATACTACTTTCTATTTATTTATAAGAAAACAAAATAAATAATTACTTATGCAATTTTTAAAGAAATAATAAATTCGCTATCTTATCAAAAAGTTTATGTTATTACAATTTTGTAGCGTACAGAGCGTTATTTTTAAAAGTTGTAGTTATGTCGAAATCAGATAATATTTTTTTTTAAAAAAATATTTTTGTGTTTAATTTTTTTAGTGAAACAACTTGTATCATACACAAAGTATTAACAGAAAAACTGAATCATAATATAAATTATTATAAAGTATGCATTCATTATTAATTGAATAAAGCTTTGCAGGTTTGCAAAAACTTACCAAAGGCTTTGTGAGTTTTGAATAATGAATGAAAAATGAAATTCATATAAAAGTATATCCTGGTGTACAAAAAAAATTAAAAACTGCAAAAGTACTGCTTATCTTATAGGGTTCAAATGTATTGTATGAGCTTTCAATGAGTTTTATTAGCATAAATGCGAGCTTATTAGAATGAATACGCGGAATTTCAAGAATTTAATACTACTCTTGCAATCGAAAAGCCAGAAAATTAAATACGGTAATTCGGATGAAGAAACTCAAGCCACTCCTATAAGACTTCATCGGGTGATAATTCATTCTCAGATTTAGCTACATCAATTACTGCCATTTTCGGTGTCCGATTATCTAATATTAACTTCAGAATATTCTTCAACTTTGAAAGCCTTTCGTGGTGAAATTTCCTCCTCTATTCTTTTCATTCCACCTCCCGCAGACTCTCCCGTTTCATAAATTTCCTCGAGATAAGCAGAATCCGATAACGATAATTCCAAGTGACGTTATATTCCCTCTATCGGGTTATCCACAGAATTTCTTGAAAGGGAAGTGTAGGCGGAATAAATATCAAAAAGGAAAACTGTGCGTTTCTCCATAAAGCATTAGGTTTTCTGACGCCTGGAGGATAATCATGAAGACATTAGTTCGAAGACCACTCGAGCTATTTGTAGAACTGGCGGGTAATTCGTTTAGATAGCAGGAGACTCTGGTAATGATTGTTCTAGAATGTCGAGGGGACGCTTCCGTAACTCTATCCGCAACTGATCGACTCCATTATCTCTTGCTGACTTTATTCACCTGAAATTGGGAGGAAAAAGGTAATTGTAATAAAGAAATAGGAAAATATTATTAGTAGGACAAAACTTTTCTTTAATTTGCTGGTATTATCAGTTCTGTGAGAATTCTTTCAATTAGTCTGGAAAAGGTCTTCCATTAAATTTTAATTGGTCGCATATGATCCTTTAGTGAATCAAGAATCAGGTATTACTTTAGTGAGGTTTAATCGGTTAAATTGGCTTTTCAATTTCCATTGCTGATTTCAAAACGTAGGAATTGCAATTCTTTCAGGAATTATATGTAAACATAAGAAATGCATGTATTCTTGCAAATGAAGAATTTTTATAATTTTATATGCTAAAAGTAGATACCAATATTACTTTGATCCTTTAGGTATTTCAAATTAATTAGGTCATCAACGTAAAAAAAGATATATAGTATTAAAAGTGCACAGCATTAGAAAAAAACGATAGCGATGATTTACTGGAAAAAATTGTAGCTGAAAAGGTAAAATATAATATTAATATATTAATACAATCCTTAATCAGAAGGAAAACCCTACCTTTTAGTTCATATTTAAATCCCTTTTTTAAAATGAAAGTTCAAATTTTCGATTATTGACGAAATGTAATTAACATACTCGAATTATTAGGCTGTATTTTTCCCTCCGTGATGTGGAAATGTTCGTGAAAATAATTATTTCCATTAATTTCTGAAATTTTATTTTTAATTACATTTTTTATAGTTTATAAATCTGTATTAGAAAAGTTTTTCATTTTAATTGACTGCTGCATTTTTTTAAAATCTCTCTCTTGGAGTGTAATTAAATCAAGTGATGATGTATACGCGCGTTGAAAACAATACGAATGGTTTCTCCATAAATAGTTTTGTTGAGAAACTGATAGCAAAGAGAATAAAATTTCATCTTTATAAGAAAAAAATTATTTATCGAATGCTTATGGGATTTAGTTGGTTTGACTTACATATAAATCAGAGTTAATTGGTTAAACGAGCTGGTTTGAGGAAAGTTCAAGTAAAGAGACATTATTTGCTGTGTTTTGTTATAAAAGTGACGTTTAAATCTCTTGAATACTTTAAAAATATGTATTCACTATTACCTAAGATATATACACAGCTACCTAAGATATTTGTACAATTACGCAAGATATATACACAAATACCTAAATAGCTTCCCCAAACCTATTATCTTACTTTGGTGAAAAGATACTAAACGTTAAATGAAAATGGAAAGGAAAAATTTCTTTTATTCCATCTATAGCGATAGTTATTGCATGAAAAGCACGTAAGTTATTAAGGGTAATTTTAAACTAAAAAAATTTCAGATTTTTCTGGCAAAATTCCTTAATATAGTTTTTAAACAGTTATGAAATGCTATCATTATCCTCTAAGAAGAAAAAAAGTTGTTTTTCAAATAAGATTCAAACCTTTTAGTTTTAATATATCTTATTTCGATAAATATTGCTTAGAAACATATACTCGAATGTTATTAACAATTACTAATAAATAACATTTTAAGAAACTGTAATGTTATTGTTACTCCATATAATTCGCACAGAGATAAATGTGTTTTGTTTAATATTTCCGACACATTCTTTATTTGAAATACAATATGAAAAGTAATTCCAAGTATATCCTGACCCATGAATAAATAAAAATACATATGCTTTAAAAGCAGAAATAAATCATAAGAAATCCCGCCCAAATTCCTTAGATCATGTGACATAGCATACAGACATATGCGTTCGCATATCAACCTATAATCAAAAGGAGCATTGTATGCTCAAAAAGGATCAAACGTCTGAAAGTCAAAAGCTTATAACATCTTTATTTCACCCATCAGACGATATGCTACATTTTAAGAACGTCTTAAGCTGCATCCATTGCTCAAAGATGAATGTCTTTTTCTTGAAAATCTCTGTTATCTTAGAAATCCTATCTTTATTTTGAAATGGAGTATCATTCTATTGGAAATATGTTCTGCTAATGCTTCCTTTTTCTCTTATTGACTTTATGTTGTAAACATAAGTTTATGAATAGTATCAACTGAAAATGAAATAACATATTCATTGATGATATAACTTTATCATAATATATACATATTGAATCCATGGACTAGATTCCATAAATGTTAAGTCTTTGATCATGATCTTGAAGATCTCTTCATTTCTTCTGAAAATACTTCTGATGCTGAGCAATTTTATTTTATGTTTCATTCGGCAACAGAAAGTGCAACTTAGTAACAGAAAATCTCTGTTATTCATTTCTCATCTAATAAATATTAAAAGAAAGAAAAATTATAGAGAGAAAAATTTTCTCATATGATAAATATTAAAAGAGAGAGTATTGTAATTGTCAAAAAATTTCTAGCTCAAGATTCCGACAAATATTCCGATTTCTGATTTCCCTGTATTCCTAATTATATTTTTGGAATTACATCCATCTTTTAGTGGACATAAAATGGAAAACCCCTTAGAGCTAAACGAATGAAATGCAGTGCATGAGTTTTATATGAAATTGGCTGATATCTATCAAATTATTCACTCACAGGATTTTTGTTCAGCTATTTGAGTGAAAGCGATAATCGAGAACCATAAAAATCTGAATAAATAAATTTCAGAACGTATAACATTAGCCTAAAATATAGATACCTATCAAATTTGAGACCAGATTCGACAAAGAGTTGACGGTCAATCTTAGAATTTTGCATGCATGTAAATGAAGTGATTAAAAATCATAATAACTTAGGTGCAGGAAAGTTCGTTTTCGAATCTCGAATGTAAATTCTTAAGAAATTTTGAGCCCTTTAACCTTTACGTTGCGGGAACCCAAACTCGAAAAAGTTCCTTTGAATACGGGGATTCTGTGAAGAAGATAACAAATGCTTTCCCCCTTTTTTAAAAGCGATTGTTGTCCGATTTCGGCCACCCGTTGTGCTAATTGGACATCTGTCCTCTCCGTCTTAACCGGGTTGCTTTTTTGAGGTTTTACTTTGTCTGGTCTCCTAGAAAAAGCTTTTTATCGCAGTTTTTTTTTCTGAAACACTAGTTTTCTGATTATATATATATACAAGAAATGACTTAAATTTTATGATATTAAATAAATTTTAAATAGAATAACTGCGGTATAATTATTTATCGTTGTCAATTTTTCAATCATATTTGTGATTAAATAAATTTCTCAAGCCGTACTGAAGGTGTAAATTTAATTCTTATAAAACATGAACACATCACCGTGAATTTCATTTTGTTTTTCTTCTAACTCATTTATCTTTATTAAATGTAAACATTTATAAATAATGTATAAAATTCATAACTAATTTTTTTTGAAAATATTTTCATTTCTTTGCACAAAATAGAGAAAACAATTCTTAGCTATTTTGTAAGTTAAATGTATCTGCAAAATAGCATATATGATTGTCTGCTTTTTTGTTAATTTCAAATTTTTAATATTAATATATTGAGCTCATAAAAAACAAATACATTTTTTATTCCTAACATATTTCGGACGGTTTTCAATATAAATCACTAGTGACGTTTCCCTATTTTATTGTCGATTCTTATAATTTATAGTGATTTTTTCCCGAAAATTTCAATAAGTCATAGCAGTATAGTATTTTTGAAAAGTACGCTGAGTTTTGTAGGCAATAAATAATTGATTTATGATTTTTTTTCTGCTTAAAAATTTACTAATACGTAACTAATCACCAGATTTAAGACGGTTAATTTAACCAAACTAAGATTAGATATGGTATGTTTAGAATTTGATACATAAGATTTCATTGATATAATAATATGTTGAAAAGTAGTTATCAAAAAAGAAAACTTTCAAAAAATCTTTAATGAATAAAGCTAGCATTCTAAATGATCAGCTTTCGTAATTAGCTACAACATTTGTACAAGCAGAGTTTTTAGATTATATTTCAGAAATGCTTAAAATTAAATCTAGAATTCCTACTATTTTATTTGAGTAAAAATGTTTCTGGAAAAATTCAAATGTCTAGTAACTTTTCAGTGAATTGAAATGAAGGCATAAAGATTTTAATATTTCTCTTCTGATGTTTGAATGCATAAAAAGCTACCAATTATTATTTATCATAGATTTAAAGAACCTCTTTCAATATTTTAAAATTAGAATCATAACTTTTAACGAATGGTTATCTATAAATAATTAAAGCAACCGTTTTCATTAATCATAAAAAATAATGATGAAACTTACAGTTGGCTTAAAAATCACAACCCAAATGTATTTTTAGCCTGAAATATTTGTTCAAGTATTAAACTTTAAAAGTTAAAAAATCTTAAGTAGTCAATTCTTTAATGTTGTGTTAGAATAGTACATTATTAACTGCGAAGTATATATGCCCGAGATTCCAGTCATAGAAGGGGAGGCAGGCATGAAGACAAAACAGTGTTGTGTCACTTTTCAATGTAAAACAGAATAATGATAGGGTGAAAGAAAAAAACCCAATCGTAGGTTCAATTTAGTTTTTTTGGACTATGACGAATGACGAAAAATGTAGCAATTTATCTAGGTCACCGATTACCTACACTACACCATTCCATCAGAAATGAAAATTCAAGTAATTCTTGATTCAAATAAAATTATAAACGGACATTATTATAAATTTACAAAATTTTATTGTTAAAAAATTAACAATTTACAATGGTTAGAAATTAAGGAACGGTGGAAAAGAATAATGTTTTCAATCGAGTATTACAAACTCATTCCATACCTCTCAGAAATGTTACTTAAAAAAATGTCGCCAAAGCAAGGTTCACAAAACTGACTAGCGCCAACAGTGATTATAACTACAGCAGGACGAAATCTCCTGATCCTGAAGGGTATAGCACAAAAGGGCAGGGATTTTTATGAGGCAATTATGGTTCGCCGGGAAGTTCAAGTGGGGGGACGAAATCCAAGCTTGTTACTGGTACAACAGTTGTACCGACCCGTAAGGAAAGGTAAAAAAAATCTTGGTACAGCAGTTGTACCGCCCGTAAGCTAGAGGTTAAGCCAAAATATTTACCAACTCTGGATCTATTCATTGATATATATGTAATTGAAACAACTCAGAAAAAATTCAACTTAAGTAAATGAAATTCAGTATGTAGTCTTATGCATGCAGTTTGATTCTGTGCCAAGTTTTGGTTTCAATCGATCAAAAATAAGGTGTCGAATATAAGACATTCAAATTTCCTAGTATTTTCCTAGCAAAAGATCCCATACTGGACTCTTGCAAAGTTTCGTATTTACAATAGAGGGCTAAATTGTAGAATATTTTCGGAAAAAAAGTGATTTTGAGATTCAGTTGCTCGTAATTACAACTGAATTCAGAGAAGTACCATAAAATCAAATATAATTTACAAAATGACTTATACAAAAATATAACACATACGTTTTATAATAATATTAAATCTAAAACAAAAAAAAACATGGAAATAAGGCCATGTTCAAAAGTGCTTATCTCGGTAAACTTCAGAATTAATTACACTTTGAAGCGCTATTCAGTTAGTTCTCTTATGTTTTTAATTTATCATATATTTTTAGATTATATATTTTTATATAATCTAAAAATATATTTAAAAATATATCTAAAATATATCTAAAAATAAATATAAAATATATTTTTAGATTATATTCTGAATTGATAATTACTTTAGTTAAAAAAAAGTCTTATTTCTAAGTTTTTTCTTAGTAACGAGTTTCTTCAGTCTTCTCCATAGTTTTTCGAATTATTTAGTTAATCTCTGGTTTATTCTTGGGTAATTTCAGTAAAGAAATATAATTGACTTGAGATCAGATTTTAAAAATAGCGGTAGCATTATGTAAGAGTTCTGTTGAAGTCGAAATACCTCTTAATCTGGCAATATACCACACTCAGAAGGTAGCAGTTTCCTTTGTTGTTGTTGTTGTGTCCAATCATTCAGGATCTAGCGGCAGCTAGATCAAATCCATGATTCCATGCACCCTTGCAAA
>JAOUZG010004505.1:3450831-3518739 GCA_026289955.1 Argiope argentata | reverse complement strand
ATATATATATAACGCAAACAGGTAATCAAATTTCTATGAAATTTTATGTATAGACTATAAGTGAGATTTTTAAAAAGATGTACACGGAATTTAAAAAAAATGAATAGTTCTAAAATTTCTCCTAGGGAATGCCTTTTCCGAAAAAAAAATTAATTAAACGCAACAAATTACCAAAATGGAATGCAGAAACAATTTTTACAATCCAGAACTAGAATTATAATTAATAAAAAGTAAAACTGAAAAATGCTGTCTGTTCCAGGAAAAAAAATCTGGATTTGCATGATCGTGAGGGAGAGGAAGTTTTATGCAAATTATGTTAAGGTATGAAATGTTTACAGACGTTGCAATTGCTGTTCATAGGGAAATCTAAAAATTCTGGTGCATGGTACAGGTGTTGGGAAGTAAAATGACTTAAAGTACTCTATATCGCTTCATACGAGAAGATCACTGCTGATCAGTTAGGATCTGCTATTGAATACACTGTGCATTGATTCGAAATTTTTGTAGGTGAATAAGAGTGATCCCAGCGAAGTGCCTTTCTTCACATAGTCCTAGACAAGATTAATAACTGCTTCTCTTGAAGAATTTTGTCATAATCTTTTCTTGTTTCTTGAAACTGATTTATTTTCCCGCCACAAGCAGACTAGAGTTATATTTTTCTTGCATTTATTTAATGGTGTTATATGATAAGATGATCAGAAACAAGTCAATAAACATTATTTCTGTATTCTGCTTTCCTTGTACATTGTGTTAAATCTAATTTTTTTCCGTAAAGGCAGCGTCAGGAAATTCTTTTTTTTTTTTCAGAAATTTGGGAGCGCATTGCTGTATAGTCTTTACGCCAAATTTAGATAATCTGTTTGTTACAAAAACTCCTCGGTAGATTCGTTTTTTATGGTGGGCATAAAGCGTGGAAGCACATTCATTAATTCATAGTGGGGAAAAAACGACCTTTATTGACCTGAAGAAGACACTAAAACAAAGACGACGAATACACAGACTACAAATACGTACAGCCGAGATGTACACAGGACAGTACACAGCCACAGACAGTAGCCCACAAATAGTAACCGTCCGCAGCCCTCAAAGCATCCAGACAGAACCTAGCAACAGAGGGGATTCCTCGGAGATTCACACTGCGGTATCTCCAAATGGTAGATCTTATCACTATCTCCTTGATTTAGCTGCCCACTCACTACCACAAGACCGATTACTTCACATGCTATATGTCACTGCTTCTACAGTAGTCAACAGGACTCGGCCCACAGCAGTTCAGCACTCGCTTGAACTACACATAACCTTCTAGGCCAATCAGGTGCTCATCCTGGTTTCTATTGAACAGGTGTTGAAAATTCTTGAAGTTTCCATTCAACGCCAAGCCACCAAATGGTCACCAAGTTTGTCACCAAGCCCTGACATCACTAACGCGAAATCCGCTCAGCACGCAACAGGGCTTGTCTTAAAGAAATCTTTCTCAAGATGACACTGTTAGCAAAATTACCGATTTGTAGCGATATATACATAACCTTAATGCAAAAAGCTCTATCTAAAATTTTTCTTTTTCCATTATAAGGGTTAAAAGTCCGATAAAATTATATAAATGAAATAGTGTATCAACGATACTGCAAATAGTTTTAAGGAAAAATGTCGTTGTTTCACTATTCGCCATTTTGACAAAGTGTATTTTTCTCAAAAAGATGCTTAGTGTATTTATTAGCATATTGTATAAGTTTTTCTATTGTTTGATATTAAATAATATTGAAATGTAAACTTATAAATGAGAGGAAATTTTTTTTCACAATTCTCTTTATTTTTGAAGCATGACATTTAATATTCACTTACAGTCACATTTCCTGAAATCAGGAATATTCATTAAGATATCATGTACGTAAACAGTAATCTTTAATAAAAATAATTAAAAAATACTTTTTCGAAGATTTAAATACAGGAAAGTATTTAAAATTGTCAAAAAGCTCTAAAATAAAATAAAACTATGTTTCTATAAGATGCAAATAAAAAATATTTAATGATTTTTATAGCCTCTAATACCTTCTGGCTTAAAAAAAGAATTGATAAACAAGCTTTGCAAAATAGTTTTAAAATTTTTGTCAAGACCTGACAAATTTACTTCAAGCTTTACAAATCGTACCTATACACGAGATAATTGACCTCAAAACGATTTTTCACATGCTTTAATCAAGAGTTTTAACATGTGGGAGGCAAAACAGCGCTTTTGATTAACGATCCAACTTAGAAGAAAATAATTGAAAATTATGATCTCATTAAACTGCGGCTGCTCGTTTGAAAATCAGACTTTAATGAAATTTCACCAAATTACGAAAAAAAATTAACTTTCCTTAAGGACCTGAAACATCCTTAGTATTTTAAAAGCTTTATTTTTAACCCCCTTTTTTTAATTTTCAACTTAAACTAATAGTACAATACATTTTTTTGTCTCCCTAATTTCTTTAAGAGGAGCTATTATGTGCATTTTTTATTGGTGCCCCTTTTTTAATATGTTTCTTTTCATATGACGTAAAAAATTCTCATCGTTTTTACGTGTATAAAAGTAGCAAATGCATGTTAATTTTCTTTCGTTGGTGATAAAATATTACACTCTTTAAGCTGCGCAACAACGTTTAATGGCCCAATTTTAATGAATCGGTATATTTTTAATTAGTTTTGAGAAAATATATAAATTGAACTTCAATTATTTTAATTCCGGTGATACAGGCGTTCTTATTAAACTATTGTGTTACTGTAATGTAGCTTTGTTAAAGGAATAATTCGATAAAACTTATTTATACCTAATTTAACTTTTAATCAATAGCTACGTAATAAAATAAAAAAAAATTAAAACATTTTTTGGTGAACAGAGTTTAAATATTGCTTAATAGTTATATAACTCTGAACTTATCAGCAGAAAAATATTAAATAAAATTATATTTTTCACCTTGAATTAATACCAAGGGTTTAAAACTTAAACATACGAAAAGTATACTAATGTTTCTATAATTTCTGATTTCTGGATTCTAATACATTCTGATTACTGTACTTTAATTGCTTGGTAATAGAGAAATAAAATTTAATATTATGCACTCTATTCTGATTTTAAAAGTTTTAGAATTTTAGCAAAAATTGAGCTTCCCACAGTCTTACAAAAATAATTAATATTTTAAATTTTAAAAGAACCATCTTCTTGAATAATTGATTGAAATGAGTGATTTTTTTTCATAATCTATTTCCCTAAAAGTACATACATTTATGTTTTCGGGCAACTTCAAAATTCTAATTGAAACATCTGTGAACGCAACAAGAAAATGTGATAGAAGTGAAGCATTCGAATTCTGCCTATGTTCTATCCAGTCGTACACCAAACAAAGGAGTTTAAAATTATGTTGATTTCGTTAAAACTGCTATATTAATACAAGTTTTATGTTAAGTTTGTGAGTTGCAAATTTTTAAGACAAAATTTCGGTTGCATCTAACTACATTTAGTTAGCTCGGACATCTTACTTTTTCTAGAATTTATTATCTTCCTACATTAGTTTATTATATTCCTGACAATATCCAGAAGATACTTATAGTCTTTGATAATGTCAGTTTTATTTATGTTGATTCCATTTAATTCATTGATTTTTAAATACACAAAGAATAGTTACTATAGCTAGGAAATTGCTCATCAAGTCTGCCTTAATGACAGAAGTACCACCATCTTTACAATTAAATATTATTCCACAATCAACAATTATCATGTCCTCAATATCAATATTATTATCTCCCAGGATATTTATATGTTCCACTATTTCATTTTTTTTTTCATTTATTTTAACTGTCATATATTTCACTAGGCTCTGGAGCTATACTAGTTTTTCATTGTATATTTTTTTCTGTTCTTTTTGTTGTTTCTAGCAATTCCCGTGGACACACTCGTTTAGGTAGTTAACGATTTAAGCCCAATCAGCGTCTCTCGTTTTGTAGTAGCGCCAACTAGGACTAAAAATACGACTTTTATTACTCATTCATCACTTTCGCTTGCTCTGTCCCTTTTTTTAGGGTGGCACATTCACACATCTCCCAGATAGAAAACTGAAGAACAGCCATGCCCTGACAGGGACTCAAACCCGGCTTGCCCAGATCACGAGGAAGACGCGCTACCCCCGGCATATTTTAATTCTTATTATTTCTTAAAAGATTTAATTCTATTGTGAAAAAATATTTCCACGGTTTTTTGTGCGCCTTCCATGTATTACCCTACAATCTTTGGCTTAATGATGACTGCAAATTTCTGAGGATACACGATGCACGAAATAAAAATAACTAATACACGAAATAATACACGAAATAAAATCTAATACACGAAATAAAAATAACACATTTGAATGTATGTTCGATTATCATGTATAAAAAAAGAAAGAAATTATATGCAGAATGGGAAAAAAAATGTTGGGAACTAAATGTCAGAGCCTTTATAAATTACAGCCGAAGTGATTTTTATTATTTTTCATTTTTTTCAATACTTTAGATAATTTGAATGAGCCCATAAAATAAACAAAAATTAAAAGTTCTTTTTGTTTTCAATACTACACAGGCAGCCTTTTAGTTCATTTAGATTTCAAAGTTCAGAAGACAAATTATTTAATCTATTGGAAAGATAAAATCTTTCATATTTTTATTCATTTTTGTGATGAAAAATTATCTTTTAAAGACAAGCTTCAAATAATTTGCATTTGTGCTAAGATGATTTAATTGAATATAGGTTTGAAGTTTTTATGGGAGCCTTCAAACATAAATGGATTAGGAGATTAGATGTTTTACGAAAAATGTTATCATTTAACGAATTTAAAAAATTCAGTAAAATACTATTTCCTATTTTGTGTGTGTTTTGTCTTCCTTTGTTTTATCAAATATAAATAATAAATTCTAAAAAATAATAAAAATTTGAAAAATAATAAAAGTTAATAAGTTAAAACGATTTTTATCGTGGTAAGATTATTGAAATCAAAATATTTGCCAAATAGTAATTAAATTCTTGTTTATTATAATAGCATAAATATATTTTCTAAATATAAGCTATGTTACGCATGAAACTTTTCTGATTTCTTTATTTGAGCAATTTTTATATCTACATAATCAATAGCAAATTAAAAGAACAGAAATTATCTCTCACATATACAAGTTTTAATGTCATTTGATATACTTAATTCCCTTTAATGCATTTGTTTGTAAAAGAAATTTGATGCCAGATTTTTAAAAACTAATATTTTTTTAACTAAGACAGACTACTATATAAACTAAATCATTTCTTAAAAGCATATTTATTTATCTCTATATCTGCTTGAATATTTTTTTTCTTTTTGGTAAAAGTTAAAGTATATGTATAACAGAAAAATATATAAATAAGTATATGTATAAAGTATAATAGGAAAAAGTTTCCTTTTAAGGTAGATAAGGATCTTAAGAGCAATTATGGATCATATTATCTTCTTGTATTTACGCTGCTCTCGGAAAATTTCTAGGAATTATATTTTTTAAACATATTAGCAAATATAAATATTAATTTCTAGAAAATCCTAAAAGGAAATGAAGTTATTTTAGTGTACTTTTAGTGTAATTTTTTATTTCATACGAACAATATGTCTTCAAATCTACTACAAAATTTATTACAGTTTGTTCATTGACAATCTACCATTGATAGTTTCGATTATAGATCATTGCAATTATAAGCTTCTTTAGCAATAAGATCACATTCTTCACACAAGTAATAATAGTATAGTGCAGTCATACGATATCATACAACTGTAGTAATCGTATAATTGTACGTTACGATTATACATCATTATAATTATACGTGTCTAGAACAACAAATCATGGTATTAATTTATTGCAAAAGTATTTTGTACATTATTTAGTATACAATTATTTCATTTATTGTCATCTGTAATATTTCTTTCTATTTCAAATATTTAAAATATGTTTTCTGTGTTTACTTAATATGGGGATTAATTAATAATGGGGATTAATGGGGATTACTATTGCATTAACATTATAAAATGAAAAAGAACTGAATTCTTGTAATTCACATGGATTTTTCAGATTAACATCAAAATAATAAAAAGTATTTAATTATTAACAGTTAATAACCGAATGTAGTTGAATCAATAATAAATGAACTAGCATCTAAAGCCTTAGAGCAAGTTGTATTAATGCCCAACTATAATATTTAGCTTGAATCATTCGTAAGAACAAGATTAACCCGTAACTGGAGATGAATTTCCTCATGCATCAGAGACACGGAGTCAAAATGTCCTCATCGTTATTTTTCTTTGTTGTCTTACGTGACCAACAATGGAATATATTTTGAAACACAATACGTTATGGAAATTATGTAGTTTCCAAAGTATTAATATTAGAAATGCTATAATATGAAATGTCGAAAAGATGTTATAAGAAAAACTTAAACCATCTGCTGATGAGTATTTACTTCGGTTGGATATTACTCAACTACAATAATATTGATAGCTAATTTAACAAACAAAAATAAAAAATAAAATATTTAAAGTAATTTTTTAAGAATATTTCTTTATTATTTTTGCATTATTAAAATTAAAAGTGGTTTCAAAGACGTGGAATCTATGACTTCATAAACAACAGAATAACTCGGCTATTCACGCTTAGATTTTTGCCAACATACTACTTTTAAATCAACTTGAAGGTTCTGAGGATATGATTGTATTCAATGATCATATACCAGAAAACCATCAGAGTTAAGGAACAACGAGGATTCATTTTAACCCTCATCTCCAGTTATGGATTAGAATTCCAAATAAAAGAAAAGAGTATTTTATATCAAGTTAAGTTGTTAAAGTGTTTATTTTCCCTCAGTAAGTTTCTTTACAAATCACATTAAGAAAATTTTTGTCGCTAGTCAGTAAAAACTTCATTTATATCTCTCTCAGATGAAAAAACCTATTATCTGAATCTCGAAACAACAATCTCCAATTTCCTTTGTATTTATTTCCTACAATCATCCAACAGATTTCTCCATTTCTCAAACCAGTATATCCTTTCAGACGCGTATTCCGTCAGGAAAATTGCTGAATCCCACACGCCAATCGTCACGTCTTCTGTATTCCTATAACGCGCTCAATGAGAGCGAGAACATCACGGTTAACAGTTCATAGGTGCTCCTCTAACCAAGATTGATGACCAGGAGATTCTTCGCGATCAAAATGAGATCCGATGACCTTGAGAGTTGAGAGATGAATCATCGATTCTGGTTCTGTGATGGAAAGGGAATTTGTGTTGTAGAAGATACACAATTTTATCCCTTATCGTGGATTATTTCATGAGAGGAATTCGGCTTTCTAGAAATGGACGTGAAGGAGATTCCTGGAAAAGCATGAAAAGGCTAGAACCTAAAACGTCTTTTGATAGTAAAATTGGCATACTTTATTATTTCAACGATTATACTATGAGGCTGATATGTATTAGCATAAAATTATTTTAAAAGGGAAAATTATCTTAAATATTTGAAATATTTTAGAGAAAGTTTTAATGAAACTTTCGATTCCCTTATTATATTTAGTGAAATTAAGCTTTTGGTATTTACTAATATTTCTTTTAAGTCTGTTTTTAAGCGTGAAATTTTTGTCACAAATATTGTCATCACACTTTTTGCATGATTTTTATAGAATGACTAAAGTGAAAACAGAAAAAAACATGCCATTTAAGACATTTTCCCGTTTTCTGTTATATTAAAAACATATTTTATTGCTGAAAGTATTTTTCAAATAAAGTGAAAATTATTGTCCCAAATTGGACTTTTAATTTCAAAACTTAACGGTTCTTTTTATTTGAATGCTTACTAATAGAATTCCTAAAAATTTTGCTGAATAGAAAATTTTTAAAAAAATCATTCTCAAGCATAAATATTTATTATGTCAGTGCCCGACTAACAAACTTTAAGCTACAGAATATATTATATAAATTTTAATAAAGTTTGTGGATTGATATCAATTTTTTTTTTCAATTATATATAATATAATCATTTGTATTTCACGGTTGTGTCAAAAAAATAGTATAACTTTTTCAAAACAGAAGGATATCTCATTTCTTTGTCAAACTTAGTTTTACTCTAAAATCTTTTAGTATCTACTGTAAAAATAGACAAATTTTAACAATTTTTTCTATAAAAAACATGAACGTTAAAATTCGAATCAATTTCCACGCATATTCTAAAAGAAAATGAAAAATAAAATTGGACGAAAAATATCACTGAGACTTTATTTACTTGTAGGAAATGAGATACCAGTTTTCAATGATTTCTTATGCTTGAAATCATGTATAAATCTGTATAAAATAACGATAAATCCGTATCCGTAACTCTAGCGAATGATATTTTTCTTGCATTTCCTCCCTTCGGCAGTTTCTTCTACTTTTTTCTATTTAATTTATTTCAAATTGTATATCCTTCCAATTTTTCCTCTGCACCTTCTGGTGACAGATATCTTTTGAAGAAAATTCACATGAGTTTTTGCAGAATCACTTAGAAATATCGAAATAGACACCAAACGAGGACTATATCACACATTATTGTGATTATGATATTGAATTGATTTCAAAGTAAAACGATAAATTTTTTAATCTCATTACATTTACTTTGTCAATTTCTCTGATTTTATATAGTGATTGTTTCAAAAGATAAGTAACAATTTCTTTTTAAGCACAAAATATTATTACTATTTATTCTCGCCGAGCGCTTTTTAATTACTAAAATATTCAAGATATAATACCACATTTTTGACAAAAAAGTTACCTTTTAAAAAAAGTTTTCATTCCCAAATCTATTTTTGAGAAATGAATATACAATTCAAAATAAATTGAATAAACTAAAAGGTTTTTGCAACAATACAAGTTCGGTGTTGGGAAAAAGATCAAGAGTGGAAATAAAGAAATTCGTTTTACCAACTAGTAAATTAATATGCCAGATGACTTCATGTCATTACTGAGATCAAAATAGTATATTTTTGTTTAGGACTATTTGTGGGAAATAATGAATCGATTCCTTTTCTGCAATGCTGCTTACTAATAGATTCAAATTCCACTAATATATGTTCTCACCGCTAAACAATTCTATTTTAGGTTACATTTCATTCAAAAGATTCATACATGAAGATAAAACCAGCTGTAAATTTTTGTTTGGTGCTCCAGAAAATACGCAGAGTGTTGGTGTAATGAGGCTATTAATCCAGACAAATATTCTCATCGGCAAAATTTCATTCTTCAATCTCCGTGAATATTACAAATAGTGTTCAAAAAGTAAGTTACACTTGTTCCCCCAAAGATGGCATCGTGGCAAAACAAAATCTGAGCTTAAGCAGACAATAATTGAATTCCACGACTTACAACGATAGCAATTTTATTCGGATAGTGAAAACCGTTGCTTTGTAGTACGAGAAAAAAATAACTCGTCAACTCTGGAAACCCATTCCAACATTGAAGTATGCGCAACAGTGCGTTTTTCGTGAACGAAACGTATAAGGAGAACGGAGAATCATCTTGAAATATTGGGAGTGTATGGGCCACAAACAATGTTACATTCATCCATTGTGAAATGGCGCCAGCAGTTCGAAGACGGTTCCACAGACTTAGCTGATGTGGAAAGACAAGGAAGAACAACAACGCAAGGACAACATATATGGTACGGCAGGGAGAAGAAATTATATCCAGCATTCTCAGAATGAGCATCGCATACAATGCATAATACTTGGAAATATCCGTTTTCAGTGCTCACTCCACTTTCCAAAGACGACCAGGTACAGACAGCTATTATAAGCTGGCTCTAGGACCAAGAAACGATTTTCTGTAGTCAGAGCACCAAATAGTAAGTGCTATGTTCCGACATATGTTATGAAGAAAAATAGATTATGAAGAAAAATAGCGTGCTAGTACGTCCATCATATTACATTGTAGAGGATTTGTCAATGAAGTATTTATGATCTTATTGTTTGATTATAACTTACTTTTTAAGACCCTAGTATTAAAAAATATATACAATCGCATTTATTTATCTCATATTAATCAGTTAAAATAATAAAGTTTTGCAGCTATTACAAAAATTAGATTGTACACTATATTTTTGAATTATGAATGTGACCTTTTCAATGACAATGATGATTTAATTATTTGTAAAACGTTATTCGCTCTTATATATTAATATAAAATCTTGTATATTAATAAAATCTTATATATTAATATGATCTTATATATTAATATAAAATCTTATATATTAATATAATCGTATATATTAATATAAAATCTTATATATTAATATAAATCTTATATATTAATATAATCTTATATATAGATACAAATATAACATCTATAATAATTTGTAATGAGGTGTAAATTAATGCACGGAAATTATAATTTTCATTAATCAGTTGTTTCGTTTTAATTTTTCTACTTTAATAAGCTTTAAAACAAATATGTGTAATATCAGTCAGTTATCGAAAGTTGTTAATTAAAGTTTATAATTCTATAACATATGAAATAAAAGTTAATTGCCTTTTTAAATTTCTATATTATTGGTCTATGTTAGTATTTAATACGTCAGAACTTTAGGAAGTCACGGAGTGAAACAAGATCTTGCAGAAAATTTTGAAGTAACTTTCAACCAACTTGGCTTTTAATGATGAACGGTTTTAAAATTCTGAATCAATTTCTTTAAGCATACTGACTCTAAAAGTAAGTGAAAGATTTACAAATATGATAAGATTACAAACTCAAATTTATATAAATATTCATAACTATATCAATACATTTTCATACACTCTCTTTAATAAATATTTTTCACTAAGAAAAACATATTAAATATATATATTGTCTTTCAATGTTCTGATGGAAAGGAAAATTACATTCTCACTATTTCAAGGGATTGGACAAATATTTCTTGAATAATGAAAAATCTCACAAACTTCCTTTATTAGTGGGAATGATTTATACCGTTTTTTGCATTATTCACTTTTGGTTGAAATCACCTTACAATCATTTTGAATCCCTTTGTATTTATGAACTCAGATACGAACGTCTTCTGTTATTGAATTTATATGCTAAATATATTGTGTAATGAATAATTCCAGTCAATAAATTTTATATTATATGCATTATTACCCTTCCGCGGTGAAGATTTAGAGAAATACGCGTGAAATAAGACATTGTCGAGCCAGTAGATGATTAGTTTCCATCAACATAACTATCTTTTCAATCTAAATTCTCTTCGTTTCTTCGTACAAGTATTTTCGATATTCTGTAATCATACTTTATCGAGTAAAGCAACCTTTACATCTTTATTGAAATTTTATTAATTTAATCAAAAGGATGCCATACTTTGCCAATCTACGTTTTAGATTGGAAACAAATGCTTAGATTTCTTTCTATATAAAAGCTGTCTCCCGGATGTATCAAATCAATAATTTATTACATTTGAAAGAAATTGAAAAATCTTCAAGAAAAATAATACTTATAAGTTGTTCTAGTTCTTCTCTATAAATTTATTTTTTAATCAACTTAATATTTCAGAATTTTTTAATTTTTCTTGAAATCGTTATTGTTTTGAAAATTATTGGCACTATTAAACTTTGATATGGTGATTATTTTCTAGAGTCACTTAATATTTGCTTTGTTGATCTCTCATTTTGATCAAAGATTCGACACTTTCCCTAAAAACTGCTTTGCTATAAAATGTAACATCCAATTAGTAAGCGAGATGCTAAAAAATAGCAAAATATTCTAAACCATAAATTTTTCAGATATTCGTTCACTGCACTTATAGTTCCTATAGATTTGTTTCTTTTTATTCACACTAATGATGATTCTTTTTTTAAAATTCACTTGAAAACTTTACTGGTATTCGAATTTAGAAGAAAGTTTCACTTATACGCAAGCTTTTTACTTCGGAAATATGAAATAAATAAGCTTCAAGGATAATCTAATAACTGTACTTGAAGGCACGTCCTCGCTTTTCTTATTTAAATCTGCTTTTCAAAAAATCTACGTTTAATTAGGCATAAAAATGGAATTTTCAAAATATCAAAATAAAATGGTTTTGCTTTTGAAATAGAAATATATATCAATGTTGAAAAAGTAATTTGACTTTTTAATGTAAATTTCGTTCGTCTCCTGCACAAAAATGAGTTTATTTTATTATATTTTTAGGGGGAAGGGAATATTGTGTGCTTCTATATGTCAAAATTCTGATATGCATACAGTAATAGTTGTGAAGAATATTTCCATTTTATTAATAGTAAAGTATTTATTGCTTTTTATGAAAAAGAAGTCACTAACTCTATTTTAAAATGTATTCATTTGTCTTTTTCAAAATTCCTTCTTTTGAAGGATTCTCAGCTTGAAAGATTGTATTCTAATCGATTTTCTGCAGAAAAAGAATTATATACCTTGCTAATAAACTAGCTCGTCAATTTTTCTTCCTTATAAATAAGATAAGGCAACCCTCAAAAAAATGAGCTTCCGTAATTGCGTAGTATTCCTGCGTATAAATAAGAGGATGAACAGCCAAGACAGAGAAAGGAAGACGTACTTGTGGTGATCATCGTCGCTGGAATGTGCCTTGATGTGTTCGTATTTCGCCGCTTTATCAGCTTTTGCCACTACACCCGCTCATATATCGCAATTGAACGACTGTTCAGGGGTTTACAGTGAAGAGCTCCATTAACCTTATTGGTTAAAACAATCCGAAGTGCCTTAGACTGCTTAGTTTCAACATTTCACTTCCATTTAAAGTTGAATGATTCGCCTCTACAGTGAAGAGAAAATCAATAAATAGACGATAAAAACAAAAAAATAATAATAAAATAGACTTTTTTCTACTTTTTCTATTCTATTAACTGCTTTATTCGAAGTAAATGACAATAAACTTTTTATTTGCCGTGTACTTTCTATAACGCAGAATAATAAATTGTGTTTTTTTCAATGTTTCTAAGTGAAAATTTTATAAAAGTTTTATTGTATATTCGCAGATTTATAAAAGAAAGACATAATTGTCAAAAAATTTGTATAAAATGCATTTTTACAAACTTTGTTTGGAATAAAAATGTTATAGACTCTTTTTCAATGAATGGCTTCTATTTACCATTTTTCAGTGAATGAAAAATAGAAATTCATAAAAGTGAAAATATATATTGAATTTAAATGTCTAACAGTACTTACATTTATTTGTGGAAAACCTTTTCACATTTAAATACAGAAAATGTTTAGAATAAAAATTCAGAATATAATAGAGAGATAGTTTTAAATTTTTATAATAACCAACAAAGAAATGTTGCACTTTTGATACCTTATTTATTTCCATTTCAATATGTAATTTATCCTTTTATGCTTTAAAAATAAAGAAATATTATCCAGAAATTAAGAAAAAAACGTTTTTAAAATAATTTATTTCTGATAACAAATATATTAAGGAGTATGAAATAAACAATTTCAATACTCAACACATTTTTCTCCTTTTTTTACAATATGTAATTATATAACTACATAATGAAATGTATAGGTTAGAAGTATTATATGTGACTAAAATATTTCAGACTAACACATAATTGAATTTATATTTTATGACAGAAATAGATAAGTTAACTTCGAAATTCGTAATTAAATTGTAACTGCAGAGTAAAATGTTTCATACATTTGAAAAAATTAAATGGAAGATACTATTTAACTCAAAATAGAAAATCTATAAATTTTAAATATTTCTGAAAATATTAGAAATATTTAAAGAGATTGGAAAAGAAGATCTCTAATATATTTTGGAAACGAATTGTCTTTCTTTAAATTTTATGATTTTTTAAAGAATATCAAATAATTAATCCCCCATTAGTGCGTTTGATGAAAAACAAATCATCATTTACAAAAAAAATAAAGCTTTTGGAAAGGAAGATGCTTTCCACATTTTGACGGTTTTTATTTTTTCCTAGAAATTCTTTATTAACAATTTTGAAATATAATTAATTACAATAGCAAAACTTATTTAATTTTTTTAATGTGCATTTTGAAACTTTGAAGGCTCAAAACAGCAATAACAAACGCGGAATTACTATAAAATGCTTTATAATATTAAAAGTAATTGAACCAGAAATGTAATGCATTAAATTACTTTCACATTTCATTTTTTAGTTACAGCAAAATAAAGGGAAGAAGAATAATGCTTGCTTCTATTGATGACAGAGGGTTTTCTTCAAATAAATGTAGCTCTCAAATATAATTGTTTAGGCAGCCAATAAGGTAGCATCTTATTATCAGTGAAATTTAGAAATTAGATTCGCATCTTTTAGCCAAAAATGACTATTTATTTATAGTTTTTGAAATTTTTATCAAATTGATTAATATATTTTTTGTGTGTATTCGTTCACTTTAAAAGTTGCCAAAAGGAGAAATAAATAAATAAATGAACGGACACAAATAGTTGACTGGTCACTAAAAAGTCAGGAGGTGTTATTGGTACCTGTAAAAGGATTTAGTTATAAGGAAATGAAAAAAAAAGTAAATATCTAACTGAAGGCTGTGTTTTTAAATATTCGAAAAAATAAAAAGTAAATCAATCACTAGAAAATCAAATTTACAGAGAAATGAAAAATGCACAACACAAGATGATGAAGAATAACAACAAAGGAATAACAATACACTATGCCGATGAGACAGAAGAAAAACGTTTGAAAGTATATAAATTGAGGTGAGGCAATGCAATGTGAGGATGAGTATTTACACTAAGCAACAAATTTTAGAGGGAAAGTGAAAGATATTTCTTTCATTTCTTCGAATTTCTATCAAAAGGGTTAATATTTTCTTTTAGTTTTTTTCCCGTGTTCCACTTTACAACGGAAGGAAGGTTACAGTATTTCTGAAGTTGTGGAGCCTGAACCCCCGAGGGCAGAAGTCTGATTTCTAGCTCAAACATGTCACAAACCCCTTTTCATGGGGAGGACTTCTATCGTGCATTTCAATCATTCATCCACAGATCGTAATTTAGATCTGGAACAGAGGACGATCAACTCTGGCTCAGTACTCTAAGTGGTGTTACTCGCGACTTGGAGGATTTTGTGACTATAACAGATTTAACGTAACACCACACGCATGGAGGGTCTTCGTTTGGCGGTTTCAAATTCGCAATCCAAGGCGTGCAAATCCAACGCCCTATTAACCAGGCTATCCCAGCTTATTTTTAATCATTTAAAGAGCTAAATAAATAAATAAAATAACGGACTCAAATAAAATTTGAATAAAAAGTTGAAAAAACTGAATTTAAAAAATATAATATTAACTAGATAACAAAAGTCAAGGACTATGTAATTTGGAATGCTATCTTACTATTTGGAAGCAATATAAGGAAATATAAGGAGAGAAAATTAGAGAAGCATAGATAAGTATAAGGCTTTTTAATTACATTACTCAACTGTTAAATATCCAATTAAATATCCACTGTTAAAATTCACATAATAGCAAAATAAATTCACATAATAGCATTTAAAGTCACATAATAGCAAAATATGTGGGGCAGGATTCGTGGGATTAACAGGAATATAAATGCCCCCAAAATGCATTAACCCTTTCACTCATTTTTTTCTTCGAAATTAGATGAATTCTTCAATTTTTCGAATGTTTTGTTGCTTTGATTCAATTGAGAATTCATATAGAACACTTGAGATATTTATTTATTCTATGTAACTTTAGATAGCATTATCACATTTACAAAAATTTAATTTAAAATTGTGAAAATGCGATAAAATGACGCACTAATGACTTACGGGCCAACTGTTTAAGGGGTTAGTGGAATAATTGTTTCTAAACCTTCCTTGTGATACTTTATCAGAAAATAAAGAATTTATATTTCGTATTATCCAACTTCATGTCATGTTTGAAAAAACTAGTTTAAAGGCTACTTTATTTTACCATTGGAATGTTCTGAAATTAGCCCAGACTTTATTCTAGTCAATGAGAAATGCTAAAGAAACTATTAACAAATACAATGAAAGCATAAAACTTAATTATTAAAGCAATAATTTAATCAAGATATCATATTATAACAACTGAAGGACAAAAACAATTCATAAATTCAGTGGGGGGGAAGGGGGCTATTGCAAGACATCAACTGATGATAAAAGCTATTCAACTAAGCATTACCTGCTATAAATGCGAAATTTTACACATTTTACCAGTTATTCATATGTTTCCTAATTCTTCATTATAAATGCTTTTCCAACGCTTATAGTTATTGTAAAAGTCAGTTTGTTAAATTTTGATTAAATTATCTTTAAAATGTTATAAAATACTAAATAATTTTCCTTAACAAAATTACTGCTGTAAGCCAATAAATCTCAAAACTAGGAATCAATACCTGATTCCTTTCAATATGAATCTAAATAACTGAATATATCACGATGAATATTTAGTATAAAATCTTATTATTTTATTCTTGTAAAAAAATTGTATTAAGTATTCAATCAAAAACAATAATAATTTCTTATAATAAAGGTCAGAAAAATTTATTTTTTATAAATTAAGAAAATTTATGTAATTAATATAATTATTAAGAAGAGGAAATATAAATTAAAAGCGAGCCAAAAGTATCGCCAAAGACATAATTATTTGTTTTCGGTTTTTATCTTTAATTAGATATATTTAACTAAATATCTTTCTTTAAAAAGTTAATTCTTTGCTAAATAATATAACATTACACAATTTCAAGCAAGAATTTTTATGTTTTTTTTTTCTTTATTTCGAAAATCACTTTTTTTAAATTTTTCAGAAACTGCATTTTTTGCAATTAACCACCCCTTGAATGCCCAATAAAATCTGTCAAATTTATATTTAGTTGATGTTTTAAAAACAATTTTATTGCATATGTTTCTTCCTTTATTTAAAGATAAGGATTGGGAATTCTTATACTTTCGTTTTCTTACAGTACTTTTGCTACCTTTTTCTTTGTCTAATTATGTATAAGATTCATTACTCTATTATTCTATGTATAAGATTCATTACTCTATTATTCTATGTATAAGATTCATTACTCTATTATTCTATGTATATGCTTCATTACTCTATTATTCTATGTATAAGATTCATTACTCTATCTTCTCTTTTCGATAATAAAAGCCTATACCTAATTAGGTACGCATCCCATAGTGCACTGCGATTGTAAATAATAATGAGAGGAGATGCTCACGTTAACATCTTGTCTTGTCTCGTCTTTTGTGTTTGTGTTGCGTGATCATTAAATAAATGTTCTCGTCCTGTTTTGTCTATTGCACTGATCATATTAATATTTATTCCTCTATAGTTATTAATTTGTAATTATTTTAACAACTAAATCCATGAACAATTATTTTTTATTGTGAATACATAAGTAATTACGTATAGGCAAATTAAAAGCTGCTAAAGATTTTCTCCCTATTTGTTGACGGAACTGTTGATATTTTTTTTCATAATTGGTATCATTTAAATATTCATTTAATATTCCTGCTGACATAATGGCAGCTTGAAGTGTTAATTATTAAATGAAATAATGATATGAGAGAAATTGGGAATTCAAAGAAGTGGATTCTTCTCCGTCTCTCAACGAACTCGTTTTCAAAATTCGGCAGCCTTCTAAAGAGAGGAAAGCCCTCTTTTTCTTGAGAGCTGATTCGTTCCGTGGACGAAATCCCGGGGGAGAGCGCAACGGCAGAGAAGGAATAAAAAGGTAGAAGTGGCGAGACTAGTGAAGCGTAGAGCAATACGAAACCTCAATGCCCCTCGGGACGTTCTCTGCTCTCTAAAAGACACTTTCTCTGAAAGAGGTCACTTTCTTTCTACAAGTTGCATGACTGCCGAGCTTTTTTCTATCTATTTTTTTTCCTGGGCGATATAGGCTTTACTAGTTTGCCGAATTTTATGCGTGCTCGCTCCTGTGGAACCGCATTCGCGTACCTTTGGAAATGTTTACCTCTCAAAAGACCCGAAGTTAAGTGTGAAAAAAGAACTGGCATGTCTAGGATACAACTACATTTTTGTCCTGCGGGAGTTTGTTTGTTCTAGTTAATGTCATTTGGAAGATATATTTTAATTTTATTTGTAATAGTTTTTCGGAAAACTTTTAATACTTCAACCAGCATTTGTTTCCTTCCTGAAACTTATTTGGTGCTCTTAATAATATTTAATATCTCAAGCAGAATTTATGTTTTATTTCTATTAGCAATCCTTTCTGAAGCAATAAGAATATGAAGTTGTTAAAAATCTTAAAATTTCGGAAAATTAATCTAAGAACGCGGATGACTGCTACATTAGGGGCCGCGGTGGACTAGGGGTAAAGTCTCAGTTCATGAACTGAAGGGTTTCAAGTTTGGGACCCGATTCCACCAAAGAACTGTCATGTAAAGGGCTCTGTTTTACTTCAAATTTATCATGGCTAAATGTCTTTCCAATGGTATGGTGTGATGTGAAGAGGGAAGTAGCTCAGGTGTCGTCCTCATCATCTGAAAGTGGTTAAAAATTACGATAATCAAATATGGTAATTCAAAAATACGATAATTAATCATAAAATAGCCATAGTGTTGCTTTACAACGGGACGCTAATAAAACTAAACTAAACTAAAAGGCTGTTACATTGGCCAGATTTACTAGCCATAAACTAAAGGCTTAGTCCAGTGTTATCCTCCCAGTTCAGTAAACAATTACCGTCAGAAATTTATTTGTTATTACAAAATAATTTATTTTCATTTGAATTATAAAAACAAATTTACTCCTGTACCGGTAATAAAAATCATCTTATCAGAAAAACATTTAAAAAAATGCAACAAATTATAAATCAGATTTTTGAAAAAACTATAGTTTTTTAGATGATAATAATCATTCAACCATTGGTAAAGCTACCGAGCTATGAAAGAATCGTTCGGTTCCTTATTTAATCTGAGTATTTGTGTTGTTTTGCTCCGCAATTCTTATTAACACATATAGCAATATATCACAATACATAATTCAGATATTAAATCATAAAAAAACTGACTACGAAGTTAAATATTCCAATAGGTAATATGATAATAAATACGCAAATTTAGAAGAAAAAAAATGCTTTATTCTTTTATATCATACAAATGTCCCGTATTAGAACTTTTAAGTTACTCTCCTGTTTCAATTTCTGGCTGTGAAATAATAAATATTGAGTAATATTCACCGCTCAAAACATCACTATTTTTGTGAAATTCTCACCCTCACGTGACACTACAACAGCAAAAAAATTTCAGATTTTTTATAAAGATAAAAAAAATTGATAATTTTAAAACCGAATGAAATGAATTTTTTTCTATCACCATTTCTTAAGAATTCTTTAAGGCCAAGAAGATGTCATTGAAAGACTATTTCAGATGGAAAAGCAGAACTACTCTTCTTGGCTTTGTGATGCCTGGAAGACAATGGTAAACATATTGGTCTGCAGAGTCCCATCAACTATTTACAGCACTTGTTCTTCTTGCGTACAACTCACCAGAGCAGTATCACTGAACTTAGCAGTATCGACAGGATTTACACTATTTACAACACTGATCGTTCATTCGTTCAGATATTGAAGAAATAAAATAACGATTGTATAGAATATCTCAGTCACACTTCTGTATATCAAATCGTATTCGGTTCATTTCTTTTATTTCCTTTTAGAAACATAATAGATATATATCCTTTTAAAATAGTGAAAAAAGGTAATTGCAATAAAAATACAAAAAATATACAATTAGAAAGATGACATATTTTCGTTTTTTCCCTATCTTGTTTTGTGTTGAATGATATAAAGATAGTTCTTTCTTTCGTTTTAGAAGAGCTACTTTGAAACAGTTTTGACTTAATATGTAAGGAAGAAAATCACAAAATGCTATAATTAACCTTTTCCATACTATTTCAGCATTTATTTCCAGCTTATTACGATCGAATTTAATATTTGTTTCATGTCTGTCCAACATTTCTTATCGTTTTTTTAATTCTTTTCTTGAGATGCTAAAGATGAAAAATTGTTCATATTCATGCCTTCAAAAAAGTATTATAAATTTTAGTATAACTAAAATATTTTATATATACATCGATCTATTTATAAATAGAAACTAATTTTTTAATTTTTAATCAAAAGATGAAATGAAATATATGCATATATATACTTGCATACATAATAAGTTTTATCTTAATTTAGCCTATGATAATTTCATTCTAAAATAGTTTCTTATTTCCTGATTCCATTCCACTTTTTCTACCTTATTAGTTCAACTGAAGCTTCGTAAAAATGCTTTCGTCAGCGTTCAAACGCTCCAAAGGGCAAGAAATGGCTGATTACAACAGATTCTTCTAAAAGATCCCTTTCGTTCCCTTACCTGAAATCGACTCTAATCTGAATCTCCGGGTATATAAGACTAGGGATAAATGATTTCCTCCTTCGTTTACTTTCTTCTGTTTTCTTATGTCGTGTTGTGAGCGTGCCTTGCCCTCGCCTCTTGTAAATAGTCATGGGTCTCGGGGAGAGAATAAACTGAAATTAAAAATATCTTAGTCTTCGAAATTACCATCTACTTCAAATAAAAATTATGTTCTTACATATTTATATATTATTTTCTCTACGCTCTAACTCTATCGCACATAATCGAATTAAGAATATTTGCAACTGCTTTGTAACTCATTAAAAGCTAAAAATTGATACATATGAAAAAATGATAGAGATATATTTTCTGAAAAATATTTATAATAATTTAATGGCATTTTCTAAAATCTCCGAAATTTAATCTAAAATTTTGTTATAAAAGCAATCTGATGTATGCATTTTATCTCGTATAATTAAAAAAATAATAAAAGTCATTTCGTTTTCGTGTAATAAAATTTTTTCCAATTTTATTGCAAGGAAATATATTTTCCTTGCAATAAAATTGGAAAGGGAAGCCATAATCTGCAAATTAAAATGTAAAAAAAAATCTATCTATTTGATTGTAGTATTATTTAAAATTAAAATAGTGAAAAATTAATATCAGAAATTGCCCCTCCATGAATATGAGATTAAAGGTATGTTTAATCACCTTGTTCTAATTTAAGTAATTTTATCTGCACTGAAGTTCATAAATAAGTTATTTTTGTTTCTGTTCCAATAAAAGCTAGAATATCACAAAAATTGTCATTAGTGAGAATAAAATTATCCTTTAACTAATTTTTAGCCTCAATATTAATCACTATACAAAGAAAAAAACTTCAGCATTATCATGCAGTTCTGAATTTTTTTAGCATAATTCAAATGATCCATTCGTCCAATATTCAAGTACTTTGTATAGAACACTTTGAATAGAGATTAACGGAAAACTAAGCATACTTTTAGCGGCTGTATTTTAACAAGGAAACTGGAAAGTGTTTTCCCATTTTATCAAGTAAATAGGAAGGTAATATCTGAATATTTTTCTTCTTGTGTACAACTTCGCTAGTCTATAAACTCATTCAATATTTACTTTTATTAGCAAATTCATTCTTTGGCTATGAATAAAAAATTTAAAAAATCATTTTTAACTTTATTGTCACTTTTTAAACTGCGAAAGTTAAGAAATCGAGACCATACATCGAAACTTCGAATACATAGTGCAAATTCAATGAAATATTCATATCTTTATCTTTATCTTATTTTAAATGTACCCTATTGAATAAAAATAAAAATAATATAGAATGTAACAATGCTCAAGTAATAGATTTATTTGACTATGAACTATTTGGTATGAAAGAAAAACAGCAACAATGCAGACTAGACGAAATATATCAAATACATTTTATAATATTATTTAAAAACTATTTTAATTTTCTAAAAACATAGATCAAAAAATTAACTTCAAATAATTTTAATGGTTTCTTAAGAATACTAGCTCTATAAAGCCAGTTTAACATTGTATAAATTATTTTTATCAGGAGTTAAAATAATGGAAATAACTTTTTATAAGTTTATCACACGAGTTTTTAATAATATAACGGATAAAAATTCCAAAACCAACAATTGTAATAAATAAAATTTTTCGGCAGTAAAATTCTGATTGTATTTCAGACAAATGCAGGATTCATGGTATACTTTAAAAATATTTGTAAATACTCTAATCCAACGTTTGACTTCGAAAAGAAACATTTCGTGTTTAAAAGTATCTAGGACTCAAAAGGATTTAGGTTCATATGTCATCTTCTTTTCTTTATTCAGTTTGCTCATTTCACACTACAAATTTCTAAAGCTTTCTATATCCCTTCAGTTGACTTACTTCGTTTCAGCTTAACACTCCCAATGGCAGTAAAATCTCACCCTCATTTTGAGGCGCCGTTATCATTCTCCAGATTTGTTATATTTTAGATACGAGTATCTCCTTTTATTGAATTCATGGTAAATATAAACTTGATGAATGATATCATTTCAGAAAATAAAGGCATTTATCGTGTCGCTTTGCAAATGCAGAAGCGAAACAAAACATGTTCTGAATTGATGGAAGTCTAGATTCCATTCATGCATCTTTCCTTGCTCAATTTTCTTGTTTTCTTTCTACGATCCTTTTTTGATTGTATGAAAGCTTACTTATGCTTTATTTACAACGGCAGGCAATTCTTGGATTTCCTGCTCTTCTTCTCGTATTTTACTTAAGTGTCTTAGCATCGAATGCTTCTTGAAATGTCAAATTTATATCTGTTATTTTCCAGAAAGCTTCTGAGAATTCGTGTTAGGGGAACATTATCTTTTTGCTTGACACCTGAAAGAATGCTTTGATGTTCGTTTGACAGATAGTCTCTTCGAAAAGAAAATATATGAAACGAATTGCTTGCAAATTGGCCCTGTTCTGCTTCTTAATAAATATTTGTTATATTTTAAACTATTCAGCACTTAGAAATTCACAATATTAGCAAAGGAACAAGGTTTTGTTTGAAGTATGTGTCATTTTTATATTGTGGAACATGCATTATTTTATATATTGTGAATTTTACCACATTTATAATTTAACGGAGTTCTGAAAGACCAGGAATTCGAAATTCTTGAAAGTATCTCTCAATTTATTATCATGTCAGAGCATGCTGTTGTTTGGGGGATGGGGTTTCTAGTGTCAACAAAAATTCGCACGCAAAAAATAAACATTTTAATCTACAGGCGGAAAATGAAAATTGTATTATCTCCATAAACATCTCAAAAAATCAGCTTTTATTAAATTGTTCCCATTGCATTTACAAAATCTGATTTAAAAAAAATAAGTTAATGATTACAGCAAATAAAACCTAGAAAATTGTCATTTTGAGCACGTGATTATATAAAATGAAATAAATAGGAAATGTGATATTTTTTTAAACAATAAATTAGATAAAAAGTTTTTTGGATCGTTTGCAATACTAAAGTGACTTAGTCAATGAAACCATTAAAATGAATAAAAATATTATTTAACTTGCACGAGCACGTGATTCAAGAATTTATGTTATGACATGATGCATTGAAATATGCGTAGCAGATTTCATTCTAATCTTTTTTATGTTTAATTTGTAACCGATTTATTTAGTATGAAAGTGAAGGGATAGTTTTCAAGGAATATTTACTAACATTTATACTAAGTATTTTATTGTTTAATGCATGAAGAAAGAATTTACATCAGTAAGATTATTTTTTCTTTCAGAACAAACCACTTTATCAATCTTCAGATTAAAAAGGTTTTTTTTTCATACCTGCATTCTAATCCTAAACAAATATTTTTTAAGAGGGTGTAAGCCTCTCCATTTATTCAAAGGAAATTTATTCTAAAATTCCATGAAAATTGAATTTCAATTTTCTACATTATGAATCCATTATTATGAATAATTTATCATACATTATGAATCCTGAATGAAAAAAACAAATCAGTAATACAGTATAAGAGTCAGTGAGACATCGATTAAATAAATCCTCACTTTATAAAACGTGTAATTAAAACTCTCTTTTTTTTCTCTCTATATATATTTAATATTACCTATATTAATTTTGATGGGAAAGCAGAAGGGCAGAATAGTGGAGAAAACACATATTGACTTTTTAATTTCGGTTTTGTTCCATCTCAAGAAGTACGCTGTGCAACACACCAACATAAGATTTACAAGGCAAAAAAGGTAGAAAAAGGGCCAAAACATATATATATCTTTTATATCCTTTCATATTCTCATAAATCATACGCGTTTATATTTCTGACTAAAATTCTTATACATTTGACCCTGACAAGAGAAAAAAGATTATTTGAAAAGAATCTATTTTATATAAGTAACTTATTAATCATCGAAGAAATCCTCGAAAAGAATATTTACACCAGTGATTTACTATCCATCCAGTAGGCACGTGAACTCAATTATGCATTATCTTTATAATACTGCATTTTATTTATAAATGGGTCAGAAAATAACATTTTAGATGGAAGTTACTATGAGCTAAATTAAGACAAAACTTTAAAAAATTAATTACGTTTAAAATTAGAGTTTAAAATATCATTACGTAATTGAAAATTTACATAAATTTAAAGATATTTCTGAACAGAAATAACAAAGTAGAAAATATTTAGGATGACTGCCAAAAATATTATTGATGAATATTTGCTTCACCGTTAATTAATTAAAATGAAGAATTCATTATATTAATATTTCTGTCTTTACTACTTCAATAATTTAATAAAGAAAAAATATTTTGTAAACAGGTGTAAGTATAACAAACCTGTTAAAATATATATTTTTCAAATTTGCTATAAGTACATAACAAAATATCGTAACGATTATAATTATACATTATTTAATTTATGTTTAAGCAAAAAATTGTAAAACGAATATTAAATTTAGGTAACTGTTATTGTAAAAGAAAATTTTTTAAGTAATTATTCCAATTATTTTCCTTATATAAAAGTTAGAAAATTATCTTTGAATATTTTCCCAAATATATTTTGACATAATGAATAAGATTCACAAAGCAAGTTGTCTGGTGAAATTTTTATATCCCGTGGATCAATAAAGTATGTAAGCATCATGTTGCTCAATGAGGTTTGATTCTTTAAAAAAATCTAAGCTATGAATGATTTATATTTAGAAATGTTTTGTTTTCTTGCATCTATATCACAATCATATGTTGTTTAAATATTAATTAAAATTGTAATGAGTTCAAATTGGAACTAAATATTGATGATTTTTTGCAATAATTATAATAGAAGTAGAAAGAAATTTTTCGCTCCTAAAATATAATATACTAAAAATGATATTTTGCAATATTTTATGATTCAAACAATTTTTATATAAACATAAACAAGCGAGTAAAAGTACTTAAAAAAATCAAATAAAAATCTGGACTTCAATTCCACCATGAAAATAAATCCATTAATTGACGATTCTTTTTATAGAGGCATGTTTTCAAACTATCAAAAATGATAACAGAAACAATAAAGACTGTAAAAAGATTTGTTCAGTAATAAAATTATGTATGTTGTGCAGAATTTATTTCAAGATTTTAATTACACTTCAAAAAATTCCACTGAGAAACAAGTTTCAATCTTTCGAAATCTATGCGTTGTTAATTTATTTGCTTTAAGGTTATATATGACTATAAGGATGTATATATGACTATGTGCATGTACGAAAACACATGCACATAGTCATATATACATCCATTCTTATTATTTGGAGCAATATCATTAATAAGTATGCATTTGATTTTGATAATATATATGCTGCTTGTATAAAAAGGTAACAAGATTTCATGGAATTATCAATAATTTTATTAAGAAAACTGTTTGAACATAATTTTAAGATATTAGTAAATCATATTCTATGGGATGGATTTTTATGAACAGGTGAGGAAAATTAAAAGGGAAACGGGATTTTCTGAACTTAACTAATATCTTTTTTACATTGCTCTAGAAATGAAATAATGTAATTCTACAAAAGTGTTCAAATGACTTTCTTTTATTAAAAGTTAATGAAAAAGATTTTACAATCAATTGCTACACATAAGAAATTAAATTAAATAAGAACTAAATTAATGCAAAAGCACTTATACGTTAATATATATCCATCTCATCTTAGTCTTTTCAGTTCATTTTGTCATTCGTGATAAAGTTAAAAAAATCAAATTTAAAGTCAATAAATAGCATAAAATTTTCTGAAATCTTGAATTTCAAATTTGGGAAAACTTTTTTTTCGTATTTATATCAACGAATTTCCTAATATTTTTTTTCAAAATGAGAGATTTCTGAGACCAGAGTTTAAGGCTTTTTCTAAGAATATAAATTTCTCATAGGAGTTAAGGATTCAGGATCGTTTGTTTTAACTTCTGCAATAAATGTTTGCATTTCACTCGGTTTTCCTTCTGTTTTTTTTTTCTTTTTTCTATTTAATTAAAAAATGACTTGAAAATGTCATACTGAGCTTAAAAAATAGTATTGCCTATTCGTAACTGTAGGGCGTTGCTAAATACAATCTCTATATTTATTTAAATAGATTAGAGTAAATATTGCATTTCCTTGTATTATTAGAATATATTTAAAATTAAAATTACTCATTTTATGAGGGTTGCTTCTCTGGGGGTTTCCTGATGTGAATTTTGTCTTTATTCTTACTAATGTTCCCGATTAAGTTTTTGGAACTGACTGATTTTCCCCAACTAATTTTTAAGCATTAATTTGCTTTTCTTAGAAGCAAATCCCTCATATAAATCCAGACTCGGCTTTCTTGTAAGTCTTTGGTCTAGATTTTTTTTTAATTATGTATATATTTTTTCTTATTTTTTTGTTATTTTTTTATTATGTATTGAGTTTTTCTTCTTATTTGATTATAAAAGACAAATCATGTTTTTTTTTTTCTAATAATCTATTTTTGAGTAACATTTCAGTCTCAGTATTGATTAATCATCTTGTGTCTGGTTTTAAATTATTTAGAACGAACAATTGATATCAAATCAGTAGTTAATTTAGTAATTTCTAATGGATAATGGCTCGCAAGTTTTGCTTTGGAATGTATTTTTAATTGACAGTGTTGTTCTCATTTATAATCAATTGTCTATGAAACACTTTCAGATTTCTTCTAAGTCGCTTTTAGTATTCGGATTTTGATAGATGTGTAACATTATGTTATCTTTTCTTATTTTCTCAATCGCATGTTGCTTCTCATAACTCCTGTAGATCTAGTGTCCGTTCTTCCTACTGATAATGGGACGAGCTTCCCATGAGAAAGGTTATACCGTGGACAGTGATGGCCTTTAAGCAGGGTATGCACGGGACCAATTATTGCTCGCAATAGAAGGCCACACCTACTTCAGGAAGATCACATGCCCGCAATAGGACAATGGCAAAGAGTTGTCCCGATGAGAAAACCCTTCGCTATTACCCCGCTGGGGTCACTTGTTGATCCTGAGGTAGGCGTAGACTTCCATTACCAGCAATAGTTGGCCTCGTGGGAATGCTGCTTTAGGATTCAATCATAATTATTCCATCGCTGAAACAGTTATCCGGTCATTCAGATTAAGCACGTATGCCTAATGAATAGCTTGGGCAAAGTAGACTTGTGTGGTTGTCTTCAACGAACAGAAAAGTTATTTAACAATTAATGGAAAAGTCACCCACTCTAAAGTCATCACTTATAAGAATATATACATTTTTATCAAACACTTGAGGTTTCAAAATAATTATACTTTTTCTCATAACCTTTTCCCGTTATCTTTTATACATTTTTTTTTATTTTAACTTCTCTTTTAATATTTTTTATTTCACATATAATTTTGTTTTTACATTTTGTTATATAATTACATTTACTGCTTGGGTCCAAAGATTCTTAGCCGCCAGCAAGCGTCAATGTCTCGCTATTTGATCCGCGCAAAAATCCGATATTTTGCCCAACGGGTGCAAACATCGGATTACATATATGTATGCATGTTCAATTTATATTTTGAATTATTTATATTGTATCTTAGTTTGGTGTTTCTCTTTCCATATTTTCATTTTATTTTTCTATATATTTGGGGTAAAAACAGTAATTTTTTTTTACAAATTATTCAATACTGTTTATATAAAAAAGTTTTAAAACTGAAATATTTTTTGTGAGTAACTTTGATATCATCTCTAATGAACAAGTGGGTTTCAATGTTTGTGTCGCTGTTATTTCTGCACTTTATTATTGCTTTATGATGTATTCATGTGAGAGGCAGAAATTGTTATAATTTTAAACCACTATTTAGGCATTACTTTTCTTTGACCTTATCGTGATATATACATTTTAGATTGATACTAAGAAAATTGTAGCGTTATACAAAATACTTCCAATTGGAAATGTAAGCTGATAATTAGTAATTTTTCATACGACTTCACACTATATCTGTCCTTTATGAGTTGTTGTTCTAGATGTCTCGATTGGCCTTGATGAGTTTAAAAAAAACACGTTTACAAATACCCGTTTATTTTCTATAAGTAGTAAAGATCGAAATATGATCATAACAAAAGTAAACAAAGTTTAAGATCACTATTTGTTGTTAAGAAAATAACGCTAAACTTTTATCTTTCATTCCAATATGCAACTATTGTAAACATTTTCTCCCCTTACAGACCGGTAAAAGTCATTTCAGACATGAATGTTGCTCTTTCTCTTTCTCTTTTCAAAACGGCTAAAGAATTACACTTTTTTTCTTTGGGCAGAACCAAGGAAATCTCTTTAGGCTTGAATGTTATTTCTTCTCTTTCACTTTCCAAAATAGCTTAATATCGAAAAGGAATCTTCAGAGTGTCCTGGTCCGAAGTTTGCACAGCTCAGAGTCATAAATCTTTTCTTTGGCTGTGGGGTAGTCGCTTAATTAGGTTCCAGGCGTCTCTGAGCAATTTATCAATTTTAAAGGAGAAAAGTGGGCCTCCTTTAATCGCGTACGTTGGATGAAAAATCCATTTCGTATTACTTCTTTGAAGCAATGATATAGGAAGTCACTTAACGACTGTTTTCCTGTTCAACATTTTTAGAAAATTTATAGAAAGGTGTCTAATAAGAAGATTTTAATAAATTAACCACTTGCTGTTTTGTCTTGGATATTTGTCTTTCTCCCGGCCTTTAAAAATTGAAAGTTTTAACTCACAAATATGTTAAATATTAGAAAAGGTCTCTAATTAGTTTTGTTTGTTTAAATTGTATCTCTCCGCATGCTAATAATTTTTGAAAACTCTTATGTTAACTAGAAAAATCTGGTCTTTTCATATTATAAAACATATGGTCTATGAAGGTTATATCTATTGTATTGATTTATTTCCCAAGTCCAGTACCTAAGTAAAAAATATCACTAAACGTGATTTGCTTTGCAAATGCTGTACGCTGATTATGGGTAAATACTTATGTAAAGTATATTAAGATTTGGTTAGAACTTGAGAGTGTGATCACAAGAGAACACTGTGCACTTTTGTTCATAAACTGTTTGGGTCCTTGATTTAAGGGTAACATATACTTTAAAAAGTTTTCATAAAAAATTTCTCAAATTTAAAAATATTAATTACAACAATCAAATTCAAAAAGAATATTGCAGATGCACGGTGTAAAACAGGCTCATGAATTGTTTGCTAGGCTTAATCTTTCTTTGCAGGATTTTTTCTTCTTTTGTGAAATAATCCACTGCTATAAAATTCATGCTCTAAATTAAAGAGTAAATGTTTTAAAAATCCTAATATAAATATGTCATATAAAATAATTAAAACGCATTATGATAGAACTATCAATCATCGTACGAATTTACTTGTTAAACTCAGTACAAAATCTTCAATGATCCTCTCTTCTAAATTTCTTCACTCATTATGCTTTTATTAGCAAAAAAGTCTCAGATTAGTGATAAAAAATGTTCAAGAAATCGCACTTTCTTCCAATTGTAACAAACAGTGTAATGGCAAGTTCACAACTGTAATAGTGATTGGGATTTTAAGATTTCTAAACCCCAAATTGAAAATATATCAAAATGTAAGAGAAAATTCACTCTTACTTGTAATTCGGGAACACAGGTAGAGAGGAATTGAACTTCTAAATCAAAATAATAGAGATATTTTAACCTAAATTAGATTATATAAACATCGAAATCTTCAATCTAGGCATTCACCTTTTTATCATCCTTTTTATTTGCTGGACGAGGGCACAGACACAGAAAATTATTTAAAAATATTTATATATTCCATTTTAAGTGCGCGGATTCTTTATATAATATAGAATCATCTTTCATTCCGTTCTTACACACTTCGTCAACCAAAACTGAAATTTAACCGAAACTAACACTTATATCTGTCACTCTTTGGGAACATGGAATTTTCTTCCTGAAGTCATCAATACATGCTCAAAAGGGTTGCAGCATATTATGGTTAGGTCAAGAATTCCTAAATTGACATTTGATTTTCCTTGTCAACTACTTTCCTTGCTACGCAATAATCGCAAGAAAAATTGTCAACAACAGTAAATTTACCGTACATGCATTTTGAATACAATTTTTTGTTGACTAAATGTTAAGATAGAAATTTTCACCATCATGCAAATGAAGGTTGCGGGTATGAACTTCAGATTTAAGAGCATGTCACAAGCGGGACACTCAAATATCACGTACAACTAATGCAGGGTTACTTAGTTCAGTAATCTGTTTTGATAAATAATTTTAATAGCAATTAATTTTTATATTTTAATAATAATTTTAATTTTTTACTCAATAATTTAAAATTTACTGAAGGTGAAACAATCAGACTAAATTTATTAACAACAAATTTCCAGCAAATGCAAACGGGAATTTTTGGCAATTTACTTTTTAGCTTATGAAGCTTTTCCAATTCAGGTGAATTTGATTTTTTCAGAACTTACCAAGGAAATCAATTTTATCACTAAAATATTTAATAACTATATTTTCTGGGCACGAATTAAATCAAATAAATAGGAAAATAAAACTCAAGATCAAATTAATTGGAAAGTAAAAACATCTCATATTTCATCGAAATACGGAAATTTTATTTAAACTGATCCTTATCTTTCTTTCAAACATCTCAAAAAATAGGAACGCTTTAAAATTTCTGCAGATACATATTGAATTTCAAAAAAATATGAGAATAATATTTCATTTTTAGCTGTAGTGTACCTGCAAATAACTATCCAACTCGTAAGGACAACGAACTCACAAAAAATCTTTTATCCATTAGTACTGTATCCACAAATAATAGTTCCGATAAAAATAATTGTTTACAGTCATTACTCAGTACCAATTTATCTTATAATATTACATGATATTTTTGGAAAATATGGGATAATATTGTGAAAGTCAAGGAATGCTGAATACCGTTTCAGCAGCACCATACAGAATTTCATAAAATTCCAGGACTTTATTTCTTAAATGCATTCTTGCGACAGAATTCTGGTTCAAAAATATTATTTTCAACTATAATTAATTTATTTTGAGATTTTATTTTTTTAAAAAATTCACATATCGTAATGTTTGAACATTGTATATTGTAGTACAGCATTGTATAACCTACGAGGTGATTTTTTTAAAAAAAATCTAATGCTCTTCAGCTCTGTAGCTGAAACTACTGACTAAGAAGCCACAAAATTTGGTTTGGAGACTAATGACGACACGTAAAAAAGAAATCTGTAAAAAAAAAAGTAATACTTCCAAAAATCACCGACGGAGTAAATCTTTATCTTTTCACATAAATTGAAGAATTAGCTGCGAAATAAAATTTTCTTTTATAATTAAAAAATACAGAAAACAAACAAAGGAATAAAATAGTAGTCATTTCAGTAGAAGTATATTTTATTCAAAAAAAATAATTCCCCCTAATAATTCTAAATAAAAATGATAATCAAATTTGGAATTAATGTTCAATTTTATTTCATTATCTGTTTATTTTTATTTACTCAATAGTTTCATCCTCAGAGAAGGAATCAAAAATTTTCAATTTAATCACCATTTTCTTGACTCAAACAATCCGTTTTTTAAACCAATTATCTGCATCTGATTGTTGCATATCAATAGAAATGTTAATGTCCGTAATATGTTGATTTTTAAACTACACAGGTTCGACACTCCACCAACATAACTTTCAATTTTTAATAGAAAAAAAGGAACCCTATAGGAAAAAATTCACATGGAATTAGATACGAAGAGTGAAGTGGCCTCTTAACAGGAAAACAGCGATTGATAATATTTTCTTCTGTAAAGTGATGCCACAATAATTGTTGCATCGATCGACCAATGTGTGGTGATGCTCCATCCAGTACATCCTTATCCTTTCCAAGTACTGCCTTTGTTGCAGTTGTAGCATTGCAAAACTTGTCAGCATATCCTGATACTTTTGAAAGTTGATTATAGAAATCTGTGGTACTGATTGAGTAATAGTCTTGTTAAAGATTGGACCGATGATGAAATTTTGCCATATAAACTCACCAAATTCAAACTACATTCTTACTATGACTGATCATGAGTTCAGAGGGATAATGGTACGCAACAAGAGGATAAAAAATCATCATCCGAAATAGAGTTTCAAAAGACGAGTAATAGGTAAAAATCGAAAAAATATAGCGAATTTTAAAATTATTGAAAACTGTAAAAAACTAATAATAAATAATAAATAATAATTTAATTATGATTTTTTAAGTGAAAATGCATTCGTAAAAGCATTTTTATGTATGTAACATGCCGATACAACAACAATCCAAGGTAAATTACTAAAAAAGGAAAATTAATTTAGAACCTTATTTAGAATCTATTCATTATATGCTTATTATTGAATTTTTTATCAAGTTCTAACAATCACTGTGTACTTTTCAGGAACTATTTATTTAAGTACTAACGAAGAACTATTGTTTAAGAACTATTTATTTTATTAAGTAAGTAAGGATTCCATATTATCCATATTATCCTTACTTACTTAATAAAACAGGATCTAATTCATGTCTAAATTGTGAATCTTCCTCTGGAGGGATGAATATCTTGAAAAAAAACACCTAAAAATGTACTCTTAGATTATAGGAATCATCTCTACATTTAACAGGCTATTTCGTTAATGAAGATGTTTGATGTGATGCTAAAATTGTCGTACATATTCGTTAGTTGAAACTGCAACGATTTAAACTATTTAATTTTGAACGCTGATGTTTTCAAGAAGCCGTGTTATTTAACGATCAACACGAGATACGAAATGTTAGATAATAATTCAAAAACTGCTAAAAAAATTGAGAAATATTGAAGCAATTACAGTAAATTTGTGTAATAAGATAAAAACTATTTTAAACAAACATACAGTTTATGGGACAGAGGTGTTTTTCTCTTCATTTTAGATGCATTTTTTACTGTTAATATTTAACTGCTCATATTTGATTTAATTGTCTACGAAAATTTCTTTTTAGATTACTTTAGAATTATATAACATTAAAATCTATTGAAGGAAAAGCTTCTGTATGTAACAGGTTATCTTCAAGTGTTTTCTGGCATATTTATGGATGAGAGAGAAAAAATGTTTTGTCCTCTGCAAAAAAACTCATTCATTGCTTTGAAATTTTTAAAAAATATTGAATAGTAGCTTTTATTTACAAGTAAATTTGAATACTCTTAAGCAGATTGTCAATTGACTCTCAATTATGTTGAATGCTCGATACTTAAATTAGGTTTTGGTATGATAAGAGAACAAATTTCTTTAGTAATTAGATTTGGAACTCTGATCAAAAGTTGTGAATGACCATCAATAGTTAAGTGAATTTTTTAGCGTTTTATTCAAGAACCTTGAAGTCTTAGATTACCAAATGTTTCAAATTCGAGTTTAAAAGGCAACATATAATTCTCAGATTAATAAAATTATAAATAAACAATTATGATAGCAACACTTATATCGTTCAAACACTAAAAACAGTGAATATAATTCAATGGATTGTTTAAAACCGTTTTATCGCTAATTAAGTACCGATGTCAACAATGATAAATAGAAGAAATAACGTAAGAGCACAAGTTGTTGAACAACTTCTCCTAACTGGATATAACCTTTTACATGAATTTTATAAGTCAGATCAGAATAATCCACATTATATTATGAGAGCTGATTCTAATGTTCTCACTCATAATAATAGCTTCGAAATTATAACAATATATTTATATTCAACACGCATTCCTCATCTTTCTGAGAATGTATTTTTTTCTAAGAAGAAAATATTAAAAAATTAGATAAATTCTTTTAAACGATAAGATGATAGCAAATAAAAAATGATTATAGTTCAAACTCAAAAATTATTATTGTCTCTTATTTCTAACACTAAACACAGTTCAATATCTGCATTTAAAGTTAAAAAACATAATATCTAACACATTTACATTTAAAATATTCATATATTTTGAAATTGTGTTTAATTCATTAGAGTTCTTTCCATTAATATGCAATAGCTTTTAAAAGCTTTGTCGATATCATATATAACCAAGAGCCAATAAGAATTCCATAAATAATTGCATGTCAAATTTGATAGTTGTAAAATCAATAAAACGTTTCTTTTACACTAAACATTCAATCCCCATTACTCAATTTAAATATAATAAACCACTCAAAAACATGATAACATTAAGGGTGTCAAAACTATATATTTAATATTTTACTATAGAAATTTTTCACTCGTCTTTGAGAGCTTTAAAAACAGTTCAAATTGATTTTCTCTTCAAAGAGTAGAAACATTTTAGTCACAGGAAATTTGATGCTTTTATTCCATGTATTTAGATTACACTCAAATGTTCTCACGATTGATGCACTTTTCTCTCTTTAATTAGCTGCACCTAAAAGCTAATTTTCTTCATGAGCGCCTCTCCTTGCAGCGGTTAACTATTTTACTTTCTTGTAAACAACCCCGCAATAAAGACTCGTTCAGAGCATCATCCAATCTGATTAGTAAATACACTTTGCGGTAATTTTTGTAGAGCTTCCTTTTTCCTATATGAGCCAAATGAGAATTCGAAACATGTGTTTTATTTTCTCTTTCAAGTGAAAAATACCCATTATTTAAAGTTCCTGAATCTTTAATGGCAGCAGAATCTAACTTTAAATTAGTATCTCCCACAATAAACACCAAAGAAAACTTTTTATGTTTATGTGTACATAAAGTAAAACCTTTTGATCACCTCTTTTGTTAATTGCTTTTTGATTGTTTTACTTTAGAAAAGTAATACAATAAAATAATGCATTTCTTCTTAAGATATAAATTGGACCATTGAGTTTCATTTTTGATTTGATCACAATTGTGTTCAGTTTGACTACCTAAGAAACCTTCTAGCTTAACCTATTTTCACTTCCGTTAACTATAAATTCCCAAATAATGTATATTTCAAAAATATTCATTAACCGAAAAATAGATTTTCATGTTTGAATTAAAGAGTAATGCAAATGCTTTGTGTTCAAACAAAATTATTTATAGAGGAATGAAAATCTGAAGACTGCAATTGGCTTAAAGAACAACAATATTAGTTGGATGTAAATATTATGTTTTAAAAGTTTAATACAATGTATACTTAAAAACAGAAGTCTCTTAATCACATTCAGATATAAAAATTGCACATTTGCTTCATATTTTAATAAATATTGCTTCTTGTATGAGATCAATGGCAAGGAAAATAAAAGAGTTCCAGAAGAGTTTTTGAAAATAAGAAGCACGTTTTAAATAAATTGATTTTAAAAATGAAAACACTTCAAAATTATTATTTTTTCAGAAGATTCAAAAAACCAAAATTTTTGACATCCATAGAATTTTTTTTCTGAAATTTTAAAGCATTTCTTCTTATTTTGAATCCAATCTATAAAAAAAAAGGTAACGACTAGTATATCTACTATGCATTTTTTTTGGCAATGTATTTCTTTCTCTAATGTTTATTATTATTATTATTATTACAAAGTGCTAATCCCTTATTAAAGGAAATAACTATCAACAAAATACTTTTTTTATTATATGATAAAATAAATAAAAAATATTTTATTATGTAAATCTGAATTTATCTGTCTAGACAATATAAGTTCAAACTCATCGAACGTTTTAACTTACGTGTAATCGTCTATTCTAAAACATTGAATTATAAATTGTAACTATGCGTTTCCCAAATTAAATAATCAAAAATCCAGCAACAAAATCACGATACATTAATATCTGTATATATACTTTGGATAGTAAATATTTTAAAAAGTAAACTGTTATACTAGAAAAATATTCTATATTTGATAGCGTATGCTTAAAACATAAAAAAATTGAGAAAATATAATTTTTGTTTGTAGTTATAATTTTAATTTTACACTTTATAATTTTTGGTTTTACGTTCAGGGAAAATTTGTTATATTAGTTGCATTTTCAATTTATAATGAATTCAAATTTGTTAAATTAGAAAAAAAAGTTAGCATACGTGAATTTAATATATTAAGAAAGTCTTTTGTTTTAAAAATAATTAATTTAATAACAGAATTACAAATTATGTAATGAAACAAATGTATAAAACTCATCACATGAAATTAAAATATGTTAATGTCTTTTGAGTTTTTTGGGTTGATAGTGAAATATTGCAAAGACTACAACAATCATTATGATATTTTGATAAAATGAATCACCTATTAACAATAGAAATTGAAATATATAAATATTTTCTTGTAACAGTAGTACACTAAAGAGTTTTAAAATTATATTGCAACAACATTATGTCAGAGCAGTATTTCATTCTATAAGTTGTTTCAAACTGCAATTACTTTTATTTAATTATACTTAATAATAACGTAAGTTATTTTCGTTTTCAAATTGAGACCAAATATCAAATAAATAAATCTTTAATCTAGAAGTTCAATTTTTTTTTTAAAAAAAAGTGTTTAAAATGACCTTTATATATTGATTTTACCTTTATATATATTATGTAAAATAGTCTTATTATTATGTCTTATAGATCATGGATTATCAATCATGGATTCTACATAATAATAGTCTTATTGTTATGTAAAATCCATGATTGTATGTATTTTAAACAACTTGCGTGACTCTGTTTCAAATCTTACAAAATTGTGAATTTTTCTTCAACTTATTTCAGATTTAAATACTTGGCATTTTGTCTTTTTCTTTGGCTTGATATTTTTTAAGCTGTGTATTAAGGTGATGAGAGTGAATAAATATATGTGTGATTGTACATTCATATAGTCACTCATTAATCCTTCTTTTCCATTACTTATTTAGTTAATAAGTTAAAGCATCTTTATGAGTTAAGTTGTAAAAAGGAATTTTTTAAAAGTCGAACGTAATTTTAAACTCTCTTTATGATAAACTTTAAAATGTACTTCAAAACCTTTTGAAGTTCTAAACAAGAGTCATTCCTTTTCATAAAATAATTTAATCATTCAAAAATTCCTAAATTAAAGGGGCATTGTCTTTTTGATGAATAATTGTTTATTTAGAGTAATTCATAAAAACAAATATGAGAAAATAAAAAGCGATTTTTTATTTTTTATAGACTATTTTAAATTTACAAGCAATTAATTCTTAAGAATTTCTAAATGTAGTATAATTTGTAGTAAAAACCTAACTATTCACACTCACAAGAAAATATGAAAAAAAATTGCTTTCATTTCCTCATAAACTACAAGAAGTCTCAGAATTTCATTTCGCTAAGTCAAAAGTTGTTAAAAGTTTTGAAAAATCAAATTTTTCAGACTAAATGCCATAAAAGTTTAAAGATTTTTTTAAAAAAAATATGATTATTTACTAATTAACTTAAATCTTGAAACATATTTCATCCAGTATGATTAAAAAGATATTTTTTTAGATATTGCTTTTATCTAAATTTGATAAAATAAATCTGTTTTTCATTCATTATGTAATTTCTTCAATAGTATTCACCAAAATAAAATAGTTTCAAAGCAATAATTCGTTTATTCATATTACGTTTTGTTAGGGTAGGGAGGGACACGCTGAATAGAAATGAAGAGCATGGATATTTTTCTGCATGGGGAAAATGTTGATATTAGATAACAGATGTAACTTAAAAATTTGAAAAACAAAATAAAAAGGTTAAAAGCAAATTTCTTCTTTGAAAATTTGGCACCAAATGTTTACTTTTCATAGTAAACAGTTGAATTTCCATTTGAGCATCCATTAAAGATTAAAAAATTGCGATTGTTATTGCTTAAATTATATACTTATAACTATCATTCCTTCTCTCAGTGACAGTAGTGAAATATATAAGAAGGAATATAAAGCAGAAATTTAATATTCAATGATATATTTGATTGGGATTCGATTTACAAACTTTTGATTTATCAACGCCATCTATTGAAGAGTACAATGGGAAATACACATTCAATGAGGAGTTAAAAGCTACGTTTCCGTTTAACAACTATAAATCAAGGAGTTCTATTTGAATTCTTTCTCTGCAAATAATAAATTTCCATTATTTTTTCTGCTTTAAAATGATTTTATTATTTTCTGATAAATTTTAAAAGTAATAAACATAATTTAAAAATTTACTCTCGAATTTTCCCGAAAAGTTTTTTTTAAACTTAAAACAATTTCTTTGTATTATCTATTTGAAAATATAAATATTAAAAATATTCCTTAATTTTTTAAAAATATTTGAAAGGAATTCAGCAAAATTTGTTTAAAAGATTTACGTATTATAATCATTAAAATTAATTATTATTCTTTATTATTGAGAAAACTCTGAAGACTTTATCTGAAAAGTTTAGTAAATGATATCTTTTTAGGAATTATATCATGATCTATTAAAACTATATCAGATACATTTCGAAACTGATTTCAATAACTACCAGAAGACAAGAATCTTTCATGACGAGAACTCCAAACTTACAATCTTCTAAGACAGTCACCAGAAGAAGTTTATCTCCTTATCTATTAAATTTATTGAGTAGAGTATTCTCTAAGACAAAGAGAACAGTTATAGTAAAAATGTAGGGTAAATTAATTAAATATTAATAAATATTTTTCTTTAAAATTATAATGGCGTGTGAATAAATGTATTTAACCTCAACTACAACTTATAATAAAGTCAAATTTGAGTTTTTCTTGCATAATTAAATAGCGATATTTTCGAATCTTTAATAAACTTCAGAGCAAATAATTGTAAAAAAAAATAATAGCAAAGAATAGCGCAATGTCGTTGTATCAAAATGATAATAATTCAAATAATTATATTTTGATAAATAACAGGGGGTTAAAATATTAACTTCAAATGACACAATTATATATAATAAAAAATTTCATGTCTATTATGAATGCTCAGTCATGAATCTAGCTGGAAAATAATTTCCTCAGAGTTAATTATACAAAAACTGAATTAAATTAGAAACTTAATGTCATAATTCTTCTCTAAAATTCCCTTAATTTTTAAAGTCATTTTCTTTTTTGTGCGTTTCTTTTAAAAATTCAGATTCAAAGAGCAATATATACTGAATAGCATTAAGAATGAAACAAAAAGATGCTTTTAATTCTCTTTTTTTCAGTGTATAAAAATCTACTTCCATTATTTTAATGTGTTTCCTTTTTTTATTTTAATAAACCCATTTAAGCATAAACGAAGTCGTCTAGGGAAAAAATGATCTTCATTTTAATTTTTCATTTCAGTTGGATAAAAATTAGAAATACTTTAAACTAACCCTGAAAAGGAAAAAATCATATTTCTCTCAAGCAATTACGAAATTAAATATATTTTTAAAGAAAAAGGCGACAAATAATTACATTTAAGTATACATTCATAATAAAATTAATAATAAAGCATAAAAAAATATCACGTTAAGTGCTAAATGAAAATATGCATTAATATTCAGAACTTTATGGTAAATATGTATGTATCAATATTGATTTTTTTGAACTTAACTTATTAAATGGCTGGATTGTTTTACAAGTTAACGTTTAGGACTTCTCTCCTAATATTGATCAAAAAGTATATTTTTCTTTATGCATGCCTGGTCATAATTATTCCCTATCGGATTCAATTACCTATGCCACGACAAATATATACAATACTAATTAGATATTACGAGTATTTTCTCTACATTTTTGCATTTAAAGAAAAAAAAAGAAATCCAACATCAAAAATTTCAAAGTTATCATGTGAAAATACAACTAATTTTTAAGTCATTATTTTCCTTAACTAATTTAGGTCATTAAGTAGTTCAAACCAGATTGATAAATCAATACTGGTAAAAGTAGATCACTATTTTAAAAACACATCTGTTTTCAAAGAAGCATATATAATAGTAATAATGCGATAGTGGTGAAAGCAGGTAAAAAAATATACGCGATTAAAAGATGTCGATGAATATTGCCATTTATGCTTTATGCTTTGCCTACGCTATTTCAAGCTTCAATTATTCGTTGCCTTTAATTATTCAAAAATCCTTAACGGATACAACATCAAGTGCTCACGTGATAAAAAATGCCCTTTTTTAAAATTGGCTAAATTTATTTAGTCAAAAAATGGTTATATCGCATTATTGAAATGATAAAAGACGATTTGAAATTTTTTTGTGGGATGATATAACCGTAGAAATAGCTGAAAAGCTAAAAAAAACTCATAAAATTTTATAAACTTATTTTAATTAGCATTTGAACTACAAAACATTCAAAATGATATGTCTTGGACTTTAAAAAACATATGGCGTTATTCCACCAACAATTTAAAGAACTGCGATTTGAGCAGATAAGAAACAGACACTCTTTTGCCTAAAAAACATGTTCAGATAAGATTCAGGTTTTGAATGCAGTTATGTTGAAATGATTAGGTAGTATTTTTTAAATAACTGTGATGAGTTAATTCAGTATTGATAAATTTATTTTGTAATTAAAGAATAAAACGAGCTCGTTGAAAACTTCTAAGATTCTTCCTGGTTTCCCTTTGTTCATTTTTGCAAGAATGGAAAATAACCAAATTAATGCCCCTCTGATTAATGATTCACCTTAGAAGAAAGTAATTGAAAATCATGATCTCATTAAACTGCAGCTATACGTTCGAGAATCAGACTTTAATGAAGTTTTGTGACGATGTAAAAATTTAAGTATCCCTTAAAGACCCAAGACATTCTCAGGGTGATGAGAGGTTTTTTTTCCCTCAATTTAAAGGAATAAGGAAACTTTTTTTATACTCAGAATTTCGTTAAAAGGAGTTATTGTGCACTCTAATTTTTTTTTCTGTTTTTCTTTTCTTATTAGTGCTGCTCTTCATACAATGTAAAATTTTTATCTTGTTTTTGTGTAATTAACAAAAACATGGCTAGTTAATTTTCTTTTGTTGTTGGCGAAATATTACACTGTTTAAGACCAAAACAACGTTTAATGATCCATGTTTATTGAATGAAAGTATTTTAATTAGTTTTCCATGATAGAAAATGGGAAAAAATAATATAATTTATGTTTATTTGTCAGATACAAGAGCACATAAACCATATACGAATAAACGAATAAAAGACTTTTTTATTCAAAGTGTTTCTTTTATATGCTTTAAATATTAAATGATGCTTATTTTATGATGAAAATTATTCTTAAATCAACACTTTGGTATTTTCTTGTTTTTCCTTCAAAGAAAGAAGATAAAAGAAAGTTTATTTATGAATTAAATAAAAGTAAATCTAAAAACTATTTGATTAAATTAAAAACAAAAAATCATGTAATCTGATTCATTTCATTTATACACCAATAAGACATTTTTAAATAAAACTTTAATTAAATAATAATCAAGTAAAATTATATGATTTCAATCTTTGCTGCTTTTAAGACATGAAATTTGCTATCGATATTTACATAATTATTCAGTCTATTCAGGTTAAAAAACATGTATCAACTTCATTAAAAAGTAAACATATGTAAATATTTGAATATTTTAATAGTAAACTCATAAAAACGAGAAAAAATTCTTTTCGAAATATTATGAAAAAATCTTTCATGGCTTTATTTTTTGTTGCTATTTAGAAAATTATTTTCTTTATGCTAGCAAAAAATATATTTCATTGAATAAATAATCCATTTCAAATTAAAGGTTTTTTTCTTTCTTTTTTTTATTTGTTGTTTTTAAATTGAAAAGAAACATTTAGAGTAAATAAATTTTTTTTATCAAGTTATAAATGTAAGATATATTACTTTTGATTGTAACGATAGAACACAAAATAAATTTTGTTCGAGAATATATTTAGAGTATTTACATATATTCTAGACTGATTTTTCTCCTTGAGCAGAGAAAGGTTTATAGTGTTAAGAAACATTCTCTGGCAGGTTCGTTTTTTATTAGTGGTGGGCGTATAATGTGAAAACACAATCAGGGCTCCTCAGTAAAACAAAAACAACAACGGCGCTTATTTCCATGAAGACACCAGCACAAAGACGACCAATGCACGAAAAACAGATGCGTACAGCAGAGACGAACACAAGAGAGCACACTACAACACACAGTAGCCCGCAAGTAGTAATCTTCCACAACTCTCAAAATCCAAACAGAATCCAGCAGGAGAGTTATTCCTTGGAGCTTCGCTCTACATTATCTCCAAATGGCTGAACTTATCACTGTCTCCTCACTTTAGCTGCCGACTCACTGTGACGCACTGGCTACTCTAAGCACTATAATAAGCTGCTTCTACAGTAAAAAATAGGACTCAAAACACAGCAGTACATCACTCACCTGAACTCTACACATCGCTGGTATTCAGTCGTTGCTTCGATATCGTTTCGAAGACTCGTCACTTGTACTTTACTCCAACTCCACGTCCGGCTCAATTCAATTCGCAAACACACAGCTTGAGTCTGCCAACCTTTTATATCTCCCGGGAGGTGGACTGAAAACTTTCTAGACCAATCAGGGTGCATCTCGATTTCTATTACGGTCATATAAATTCTTGAATTTTCCAGTATTATCCGTTTTATCTCTAAATTCGTAGCCAAGTTTGTGCCCAAGCCCTGACATCACAAACGGGCACCCGCTCAGAGTGCAACAAGGCTGATCTTTAAATAGTCTTTTTGACATAGCAATATTTGTGCTGTGAAGCAAAATTACAGGTTTGTAACAATAAATTAGTGTACAATCTAATAATTGTATTATGTGGAATGTAGTATGAAATCCATAATTAATAATTTTACAAAGCAATTTAAAATGCTTTTCATAGAGCCTAGATTCACCGAATTTTCCAACATATTTGATGTGCTGTAAGAATGAAGTTTCCTAAATTTTAATTTATTGTTAGTTAGCTAAAAATAAACCGATATTCTTTTTCAATAACTAGGAACCATCTTATTGTCGGAACCATTTGAATTTATAATTCAGTAATATCAGTAATATTAGCTTTTCAGTAATATCAATTTTATTCCACATGTTCATTTTTTCCTCGAATATTAATTTGTGTTTTAAATATAAATGCATATTTTCTATCATTTTAGTAGCGGAGTCTACAATCATTCCAATAACATTGAATCCGTTTACCGTGCTCACTTTATCAAAAAAAGCAAATTGTTAGAATAAAATAGAAAGGACATGAAGTCTAAAATATTATTACACTATGAAGCATTTGAATGTGTCTTCCATTTTTGTTATTAATTTAAACTTAAAATGTTTGATTACATTTAATGATTCAGAAACAATAGTTTAACGGTAGAAGCATCTATATCAATCGGCAAAAACTTAAATACATCACAATACCTTTTATAGAAGGATAAAAAAATTAAAAAAATAATAGTTAGAAGAAAGTGGATCATTAAATTTTTATTCACATTTTTGTTGGATTTAAACAATTTTATGATTACTTTTGATATTCAAATAACTAAGTTGGTTTCTTTGTAATATTGAGATTAAAAACTGCACATTCTCTTATATTATGGAAAACTGCTATTTTATTTTAATCCATCGAATTCCAACAACTTACGAATGCTGTCATTATATACCCTGAAGTATAAGAGAGCAGCACTTTGTGAAATGGCGAATGGATTCTAAGATTCAATAAAGGATGTGCCGGCGTGTTGGCATAAGGGTATTGCGTTTCGTGATCTGGACATCCCAGGTTCGAGTCCCGAATGGGGGGAATGGTTTTTCTTCTGTGTTTCATCTGTGGGAGGTGTAAATATTCCCAAGTGTAGAAAGGGGCTGTGTTAGCGGAGGTAATACGTGGCCCTAGTTGGTGCTAGTTAAAACAAGAGACGCATACTCGGCATCAAATCGCTGACTGCGTCAGCGAGCTTGTCATGGCAAGCTCCATCAGAAACCACAATAATAAATGATATAATTTTAAAAAATCCGTTACTTATTATACCCCTATATTAATTTAAGTATATGAATAATAATATACTATAGAAATTTATGTATAACGAATTAGTGTAAGCAGCACAATACAAACATTTAGTAAAAAGTAAAGCTTGGTAAGATGTTAAAAAAAAATTCAATCTATGTGGGAGAAAAAGCAAAATTAGATCCAATATTTGCATGGGACAATGATTTTGTTCCTGTAAAAACATCAGTCAACTTGTAAATAATCACAATTTGCAATAAAATTTTTATATCATGATGAATTTAACATTCTTTTATTCAATATATTTAAATCTGAACTGGTTTTTTTTTTTTTTGAATTGCAGCAGCGATAACTCTAAATGAAGACGTTGATCCGATTGCGCGAATTTTCAATTTAGACTTAGCAATTTATTATTTGCACTGAGGCTCATTTTAATGGGCTAGAAAGAAACGTATATCAGTTTTGTCTTAATGGGATTGTGAATATAAATACCTTTCATAGGTTTTATATATGTCACTGTTTTGTATTGTAAAGAAGTCGTAAAACTTATCACCTTTTGAAGAGACACATTCTCGAACATTGTTTCTTCTGGCCAGCTGTGAGACGATTCTTTGTTTGTTGCACATTGTGTTTCTCCAGCTTCGATGTTACCCTCTGAACTTGAATGGAGTCTAGATAATAGGCCACCCATGCGGGTTACTGTCCTTTGAAGAAGGAAACCGTGTCAAAACACCAGAAGTAACTGCTTCTGTGGATCACCCGAAATGGAATAAAGTTCTGATAATGAACAACACATACGTTTACGGTCCTTTGAAGAAAGAAGTACTAATGTTATGAGAATTTTCTCTATTGTGAATTTTTGTGGTGTGAAATTTTCTCTATTGTGATTTCTATAAGTGAATTTTCCTCTATTGTGAAGGGTTCCCTAGGGGAGTGGATGAGTAGAAAATATTCCGACGGTTAACTGCTTATCATTGGGAATATTTCTGAAGAATTATTGGATGATCTCCAGCGCACCAATGTGAACCTGAGAGGCAAAGTTTGACCAAGATTAAAATGGAAGGTTTTGAAAGGGAGAGACGAGGAGGGAGCTGATACGACGAGGAGCGGAGCTGATCCGAGACGAGCTGTGAGTTGAACTGAAGAGCTGGACAGTTGAAGAGATACCACGTGATCTCGAGTTTATTGATTAAAGATCTACCGGAAGTAATCTGTCGATCTCTTGAGCTACTGCAGTAGCTGGATAAGCTAACAACCTGTTAGTTTTCCCTTGTGACAGACTTGGAACTATTATCCCAGATGTTAATTTCTAAGCATATTAACCTAGAGAACGTGTTGTGTGTGGGGGGGGGGGTTGCTATTGTATAAAGCTTTAAATAAAACATTTGTGTTTAAACGCTACCCATTTATTTGATCGACCAGGATCAAGTCATTATAGTATATATTCAGTACCTGTTTAAATTCGAAGCATCTTAGTACAAAGGAAACACTGCACGTAATCTAATCATTTGTTCCATTATTGTAAAGTAAAAAAAAATGGAAGACATTTTTAACTTTGATATTTATTATCACATCTTCACATATTTGGTGTCGATAAAAATGACTCGGTTTTAAGTAAACCTCGAGTAAAGAGGTTTTTAAGCGGGACTCTAACAGTTTGGGTGAAATTAACAAATTGGTTGATTTTGTTAGTAAAAATGATTAATTAACTGTTATCCCAAAGATTTTCCACTAAGACTATCAACTTTTTTCATTGAATTGATCCTCTATAATGAAATTAACTTTCAACAATGATGATATTGATAATAATTTCGACATTTATAGGATTTTGAAAAACTGATGTATCCAATGTTAAGTTGATCTTTGGAACTTCCGGCGATATTTCGAAAACTTATATATTTCTTTTTAAAAAAATCGATAACTTAAAAAGGATTACCATATATCATAAAGTCACGAAAGAAATACATAAATAACACAAATTTAATATATTTTTATGGAATTTTAAAGATAAAAAAGTGAAACGTAACGTAGTAAAATTTTTACAAGGTTGAAAACCTGACAGGCTAAAACGCCGGAATAAAAAAATAGTAATTAATTTTAAAAAACGGTAGTAGTATCTCAAATATTTCCTGAATTAATCACAAAAATTCTAAATTCCCCATTGTCAATTTCGAGGGCGTATTTTTTGAATTTATTTCCAAGCCATTTATTGTTACTTTCAGACTCACTTTAACGACTGCTAGTAATTATTTAAATATTAATTTTATTTGCAGATCAGATGATTTTAATTGAACATAAATTCTGTTTTCTTTTTTCTTATTTTTTCCACTCAGAATACATAAAATTAGTTTGTAGAATAGACTGATTTTGGAAATATCTAATTAGGTTTCTGTTTCACCGGCAGTTGTCGTTTGAAATTAAGTGAAAGGATCTAATTCCAAATCATTAGTCACCATTTAGTAAATTATTTAATGATAAAGTAAGAAATGAACTGGCATATATTATTAACTTAAATTTATACTTAATAGTACCTATGTACTTATTTATATACTTAAAAGCATCTATTATTTACATGCTTAAAGATTTAATATTGCGCACTCATTTATATATATTTTTTCATTAGATGGTGAATATTTACAAAATATCCTTAAAATGATTCCCTCAAAGTTATAAATAATATCTTCTTTGCCATTTCGTTTAAAAAAAGCATTATTTCCAAAACTCTAGTTCGGGATATTGTAGCATAATAATGTGCTTGTATCTATGTATTTGTATTTATTTATACTGATTACAAAAAAAAAAGAAATACTGCCCATTATTCGATCATTAAAACAGTAGCTTACAGCAACAAAACTAAATCTTCAATCAAATTAACAATAGTTTCCACCTGAAAATAAAACTTCAACCATTTAAGAAAAAACGATAATTTCATTGTCTTTACAGTATTCGTAAATCTCCAATCAACGACTTTTTAAGGAAAAGGGGTTCTCTTATCATATAAATTAAAGTGTATGTCCATTTCTTACAGAGATATCAATGAAATAACACTAAATGATGAATTGATTTTAAAAGTAAGGAAAATTCTTCAATGCTTAAATAAAAAGAAAATGCATTTAATTTTTGAAAAAATTACCCTTATTAAGGATATATCTGAATCGTGTTGTTCGCTCCCTTGAAGTTCCTAATGTATAATCGCATTTTTAAGTGAACTAAATTCACAATCGTTCAAAAGCTTCATAAGAGATAATTCACTGGATGTCAGAAAGTCATGTTCAATAAATTATTCTACCTCAGATTATTTGAAGACCGCAGTTACGTCATCTTTCATCCTGAAGCCTAATATATCTTTATACCCTCTGCCTGTTCGAGCTTCCCGTGGCCATCAAAATATCTGAGAAATTTTCTTTCCCATCACACTCGTCTCTAATGAAACGACCCGCCCTTTAAATCTAAGGAAGGCGCTTGCTTGTTGGCAATATGTTGTCCATCTCATCTTTTCCTGTCCTTTATCCTTTCATCCAATCAATCCCCTCTCTGACCGCCCCACTAACCAATAGTCCCCAGACGAATAATCCATCAAGAAAACTGCTGAATCCCATACGCCAAAACATCACGTCTTCTGGGTTGCAGAGACGCAATCTACGGGAGCTACGAGCGTCACGCTCAACAGTTCTTGGTTCCTTCGCTAACCGAGATTGATGATCGGAGGGCTCATAGGAAGTTCGCGATGAAAGCGGGGTGAGGTGACCTTGAAGGGGAGAGGCAGAACCGTTCATTCATGTCTTGCGCTAACGTTACAGAACTACTTCATTCTCTTTCATTATTTTGTCATGTGCAATGAAAGGAATCATTAGTTAGGAAGTGAGAGGTTGAAAAAAAATTTGATTACAGGTATTTTAAAAATAGATGTATCTAAAATTGAAAGAAACAGTTGTTAGAGTACATGAGTCACGTAGGAATATGTATTTTGTATAATCAACCATAAGGTATTTCAGTGAAAATTTCTCGGAATGGTTTTGACTGAAACATCATTATTAATGTCAACTTGTGCAAATATTAATTTCAATTCAATATAAATGAATTTTCTTTTGTTTTACTTACATTAAATTTTTTATATTATTTTTACTTGTTATTTATAAATTTTGCATTTTATTTATTGCATTCCTTGAGTTTTAAGTTTACCTAGCAGTTGCGTTTGGTCATTGAATGATTAAAAGGAATCAGTCATTTTTTTTTCTTTCTCTGGATTTGATTCTATCCATTTCTGATGGTAAAATGGGAAAAACACAATGTCCCTTAAGAATTTTAAAAAAAAATTATTCAAATTAGAATATGTTTTGCCCTTTTAAGAGGAAATTTTAAAAATTAATTTTCATTACTATGAAATATGAATTTTATTACCAAAATATCAAATTAGATTATTTAAAAATATATGATAGAACTTAATAGATTTGAGGAAAATAGCTTTTTTTTTCCATTTAGGGATTAATTCTTCATTTTAAAGATTTATCAGAGTCCGTTTGGGAGTACTATGATTTTTTGCCATGGTCACATTACGAAGAGGACAAATGAACGGTGTTATTCATTTGAAAACTCATCACGCAACCATTGTTTTCTCATCATCAGAAATATATCTGCCTCGTGAATGAGTAATATAAGGTAAATTTTGGCTTCGAAACCTCGGTTTTATTTATTTTCTTAAATATAGACTCATTTTTAAGAACAGCCTTGATAGCTATCTCACTTTAATAAATGACTTTGTTTTCCGACTTTATAGGGGGGAGGTCCTTTAACCGATAATAAAAGGAGCTATAATTTTTATTTGCATCGGGTACCATGTGACTGGTTAGATGTTATTAATTATAAAACATTGAAAGGCGAGTATTATGCAATATAGTTCAATATGTGTTATAGAAAATAAAAGTTAAAACTTTTATCTTAGAAAATTTGGTGAAACAATATGTTTAAAATCGTAAATTTGAAGGTTTCATTGAACAGGCACAATCCTTTTTTAAGAGTCCATTATAGTTGAAATAGTTCTATTTATATAAGAGTTAACTAAAGTATAATGCAGTTTAGAGAGAACTAATTTGTTTATTTATTCTATTTCAACAGTTTTAAACGTTTAATTTTCAACATTCGTGAAAAATACAAAACGCCAGTGTAGAATAGAATTAATCCGTTTCATAAATTCAAATAAATCAGTTAGAAGTGGTTCAAAAATCATCAGTCGTTAACATCCAAGCATTTCTACGGATTATTTTAAACTGAGATAATTTTAAATTTTAATTGATAATTTATATCGAGATTAAATATTATATTATATTTATTTTATATTTTCTTCATTAGAAGCACATCAAGGAAAAAAGTAAAGTTTCAACGATTTTCTTCCTTCATATTAAACTAATAATTTGAAATTTTAATTATATTAATTTCCTACATAATACATTTCAAATAAAATCAAAGATATTAAACATACAAATCAAAAATATTGAAATTTTAAACAATTCTAGTTTTATCTTAGATTATTTATATATGCAATAAGTTTTAATATGTCTATGGTACAAAGTTACCCCCGTTATTATACTTATTTCAGAATTACTATCTTATAATTGCCGAAAAAAACTGAGAATTTATTCAATAATATAAAATAAATTACAATTTCAGATAAAAATTAAATATTCACTAACTTAACTAATATTTGATATCGGAGTTTATATTTCTCTCCAGACTACAGAAATAAACCCTGAAAGGTATATACCTAATCAATAATCATGGTACTTATTTCCTTTTGAAAAAGAAAAGAGCAGACGAATTTTATTTGACAATTAGACTTTACGTAAACGCGCAATAAATATGAATCATTTCGATGGAATAAAGATGTAAGGAGACTCCATTTGTTAGAATTAACTATGCAAAACTCTTTTATTTTATAATTATTTGAGGTATGAAATGCAAAATTGAAGCATTTGCAATATACAGGGTATTTATTCTTCTGGAGCGATGCATTGTTTGTTCAGATATATGTTGTGATATCCAAATGCAACTAACTCTATTTGAGATATTTGCATATCTGCACTTTGAAGCTATTTTCCAATTAGTTTCCAGTTAGTGGGAACATTTCATTATACTATTAAAATTGTGATATTATTCTGATCAAAATGTATATTCTTTATTATTTTTAGAAACTAATGAGTTTGATAATTATGAAGCCAATATATTGTCTTCCTAATTAACCATTAATTTTATAAATGAAATCATATCACGTAATAATTTATTATCCGGTTGCCGTGAATAGAATAATCCATACTTCATTCATAAACACTCATAAGTTCAATTATTTACCAAACAATGAAAGTAAAAACTTCTCTTTATACAAAAAAGACCAGAACTAAAACTGATTGTTTTTATTTGAAGAAATCAGAATTTTCTGTGCTATTATTAGCAGTTTAAATTTCCCAATAGTTTTGTATTCAATGCCTTTTAAAGAATAAAATGCTGTAATCAAAAAAAAAAAAACAAACGTACGTACAAAACACAAGAATACATTTATATACCGGAATATATAAATAAAATGTGGAATCCTTATTAAATATTTCATCCATATTAAATGCGGAATACTAAATATTCAGAAAAACAAAAATAAATTTCCATATTAACTTTAAAAATATTGAAGAATATAAAAAAAAAGAACCGGCTTTCTGGAGCAGTGGTAGTGCGTCTTCCTCGTGTTCTGAGAGTCCCGAGTTTGGGTATGGTTGTTCTTCTGTGTACTATCTGTGAGACGTGTGACTGGGCCTCCCTTTAAAAGGGGACTGTGCAAGCAAATGTGATGAGTGTGTGGCTAAGTTGTACTCTTGGCCCTAGTTGGCGCTACTTCAAAAATAAGAGACGCTCCTTTCAGATTAAATCTGCTGCTGTATCAGCTGGAGGCTTGTCCATAGGCAAGTGACATAAGTAACAACAACATAAAAAAAAAGAAAGATGCAATCTAAAAATATAAAATTAATTGTATTAACACCAAAATTAATTCAGGATTAAATACTATCTAGATTATATTGTAACCCAATGATATACTGAAGAGGCAGGAAAACTAATATTGCAGAATCGTAGGCAAATAATGGAGGTGTTCAACCAATTAGCGTAAAGCGATGCAGTCAACATATATAAGACAGCAAGAGGCTATTACGTTGATTTTTCTGTTATAATGAAAGATTATAAAGACATAAACGATTTTTAAAAGAGACTAATTGACGGTGCATGAGAGAGGGAGCACATCCTTTCTGAAGTAGAGATGAACTTTGGATTTTCATATCCACCACCTCTCACTCCTATGGCTTTTTGAACTGCCCAGCAATAATTTCGGTGTGAACCATCTACAGAAAATCTTTACAAATTAGTTGAAACCATGCTGTGGCTCATCTAACTGCTCGTGTGGGCTCTACATGATATTAGATAGATGTACCAGCTTTTTTTGGCACTTCAGTGTACATATTAACGATGAATTTAATTTCACAGTCAAGTTTCCCTACTTGAAATGGTCGGAAATTTCACTCTTTTAAAACAGAAAAGAATCTTTATTCCAGAGGATAAAAGTTTATTCACCTCTATCCTGTGATAATCTAATTTGAAAAAAAACTATCTACTTGTTTTTAAAGCAGTATAATTTCATCAATCATTACTTAAGCAATAACGTTCATAAATGTTATTCCAAGAAATCCATTATTGGAAACACTTTCACGGTAAAATCCAATTATTAAAGAAATGATTTATGGACTATCTTTAGACCAAATCTTTTTAAGAGCCACTATCTATAATGAAATTACAGTTCGCAAGAATTAGTTCCCTAAACAAGAATAACACAGTAATTTGCTTATGACATAGCAATTAATTTCCAAGAGGCGTGACATTAGGATATTTCTTACAATGTTTTCTGAATATATATATATGCAAAAGTGTCCAAATACTTATTTATTGACATATTGTTCGAATATCTGAAGTTTGAGTTAATTGTATTTGAGTTGTGATCATCTAAAAAATACTTGCATTTATATACTTTTATAAAATATTTGTCATATAATATTGTCACAAAATACTTTCATACATGTATTTTACATTGAAATTTCGGAGACGAGCTTGGCGTATGATAATGCAACGAAACTTGTTCTAACTTTGCGTGGATTCATTGGCTCAGCGATATAACGATATGAGCTGAAAGAGGCATTTCGCATGCTCGCATCTAACTGCAAGCAAGTTGCCTAAAAAAATTTATTCTTAATATAACGTTTTTTCTAAAATATTCTTTTAATTTCTGTACCTTTCTGAATCTAGAAGATCAAGCCATTTCGTCTTGCGGATAAAAACAGATGCAATGTTTAGTTCCTTGAATATACTTCGAGTTGAAATGAACGATTTTTATGTTTGTCTTTTATTAACATACGGTTTATCTACGTTACATATGATGAAATGTGTGCAGTATCAAATAAAAACAATATTCCAGATATACTGAAGAAGAGCAGTTTTGAACAACAAAAATCTCTTTTGACAGCAAGTATTTTATTATCATTATTATTTGACAGGCATTGCAACGTCCTACTTTGAAAAATCGGAAATAAACTAATTAACATTTGTACTTAGAATTCATATGCACAACAAATCTTTTCATATTAAATCGACTAAAAGCTGCAACTTCACCGCTAATATCCCCCCCCTTTTCTTGTTCTGTTTTCAGTATAGAAAAGTTTATTCCAAAATTTTCAAAATGTAATTTTGGTCTAAGGTTGTTTTTTACAAGTAATGAGAACTAATTAATCTCATCGCACTGCGTATAGCCTTCTTTCTATGCCTAGACAACATTTGCATAACTATAGAGGCTGTCATATAGAAAAGGCTGAAGAGGATTTATGCGAACACTGCATAAATGTATGTATCTGCATTCTACGCACCCATTTTTGAAATAACACAAATTAAATAAATATTTGAATAACAAGATAATAATATTGAGATATTTGGCTCTATTTCTCCGTTTGTATTTAGTTACAAACACTGAATTGCTACAACATAAGTTTGTAGAGGCCTTTGCAAGTATTATTATTAAAATAAATTTGCCCTTTACGTTTAGATTATAATATTATCTAAAATGAAATGCAAGTATAAATAATTTCTTACAGCCTAAATATAAAACAATTAATTTTTAAGAAATTCTTCAATAATTTTTTCTTAAATACAACGGCTGCATATCTCGAGATATATACAATGGTATTGAAGTTTCGATAGCTTAACTAACTCGAAAATGTTTCAGTTTTTTTTATTTCCAAATCAATTTTTTTCTCCATGAAACTCAAATATAATTTTATAAAAGTAAATACCGCATAGATAAAAATCAAATTGACAAGTGATGAAGTTTCGTAAAAAGGCATTGGTTAATATTCAGTTTTATAAATGCAAAAATAAACTTTTTAATTTAAGATTTATTTCACACTGGTTTAATATGAAATAAAATTCAGATCCCTCAACTTGCACGGAATAAAAGTTGACACGAATGAATTTGACTGCCATATTCAAGGGATTCATTTTTCAAGTTCACCTTCAAAGTAAACTCTCGCCTTCAATCGAGGGTAACCTACTTAAAAGTCCGAATGGATATGAAATTGACAAATGATTCACTGCAATAAATGACACTGTCTCAAAAACAGGTTATTTCGTAAACAGAATGAATGGCTTTCAGTTTAAATATTTTTCACTCGTGGACTGGAAGAGAGAAAATAAGCATTAATAATAAGTAGTATTTAGATTGATTTGAAGCTTGATTTAGTTAGATTCCTTTTATTCAAATTAAAAACAAGGTATCTATTTTTATTTCAAGAAATTCTTTATTAAAAAGTTTCCTTTGAGATGAAATCACTTTTGACATTTAATCTTTTAAACAGAGAACTTATGCAAATGTCTATCATTTTTCATAAAAATTATATTATAATATTATAAATTTAATAAATTTATAAAATACTATTACAAACTTTATAAATTCCATTCTAATATATAATTTGAATATTTCACTTAAAATTTTTAAAATGCGTCGACAAATATTCCTTATCTTCTGATTATATGAAAGTATTTCTACATTTTTCATTCACATACCTTCCTTAAAAGAAAAATAAGATTTTATTTAAAAAATAACCACCTTTTGAATATAAACATAATATTATTGATTCAAGGCATAGAATTACTTCTTTTCTCCAAAATGCATCTGGTGTAACTGAATGAGTGTCGTCATAACAGTCCTGATGACAAAAGCTGTTATTAATCTTACCGGTTAGGCTGACAAAGTTAAAACCCATTGTAACATGCGGGGCTTCTTTTATGTGAGCGGTAGAGACAATGATCACATCCAGTTTTAGTCCCAAAATTTTTTAGCATATAGATACGGGACAAAGTACACACACAAAACAAAAATACGAAATACACACCACACTATCCCCTCATCTATCGGTTTTCTCAGTCTTAGATTCAGACTGATCTCTACTCTCTCGCTTCATCAATCCTCCATTCTAACTGACCTCCTACTTCTTGCTTTCTCATTTCCAGAATGACTTGTCTTTTTTCCTCGGATTCTCTTCTTAAAATTCTTCCTTCGTTCTTCAATCCATCTCTCATCGACTCTCTGGTTGATTTCTCTTCTCATTCAACCCTTTTCTTTCCGCATTCTTGCTTATCTCCACAAAAAGGGTTGCTATGTGAGGTGAAAAGGGTTGCCAAAGTTGGCGACCTTACACCCATCTTGTAGGAAATATATCCCTTTGTAGAATTTGAGTTACTCGAACCGGGAGCATTAATATATCTATCAGAGAAAGGAAAAAATAATTAAGTTTTGAAAAATTAAACAAAAAAGTCCAAAATATAAAATTATGAATTACAAAAAACTGTAAATGATTATAAAACTGCAAAGAATCTAACAAAGAACATTAATAGCTCAAGATTCAGATTTTCTTAAAACTTTTCTATCTAAATGTCGACCTTTTGATTCAGCCAACTGAATTTTTATTTTATTTTTCAATACATTAATAAAAGCTTTTTATGAATTTAATATTGGTTATCATACTTATCGTTTTAACACATTAGTTTATTATCAATTCATTTATAGATATCTTTATGGGTGAATATGACCTACTTATTCTAAAGATCGATCTATTGGACATTAAATATTTATTATTCAATTCAAATTGCTTTTCATATTCAAACAGTGTACAGCTTTTGAACAAAGAAAAAATACATACTGGAAAAAATTATCAGTTTCACAAAATCTTTTGCATACCTCATAATGCCTTTTACTGATTTTTTTTCGTATGCCTTTATATTCCAAAATGTATCAAAAAATAATTATTAAGAAAGTCACTATTTTTTTATCAATAAAAGATCTGCAGTAATCCTTTTAGAATATTAGATATTTATTTCCTTTTCTTAAATGATGTTCTTCTACATTTTGCTACGTCAAATTAATTTCCTCGAGGCGCTCACAGTGTTTTTTACACATGTACTAATGTATACTCATTTGTTACGAAAAACTAAAACTCTTGTTATTGGCATAGTCCGAATTCCCCTCCATCAACCGCTGCCTCAGAATTTGGAGTGTTGTTGTTGTTTTGTCACAAACAGATATTTTTAGATCATGAGAATTATGCGAACTATTTCTCAACGAATAAATAAAAAATTATATTTCGTTATTCTTATCTTTCATTTCAACGATTTATGAATTTTTATATTATTAAAAAGATTTCGAAGATGTTTTTTCTTGTGGATATTTCTTTCTACCTTAAAAGCGGAATAAGATTTTTTTTCGAGTTCGAAGTATAACATCCAAATGGATAAATATTGGAACATTCTGTTTCACGTTTCCTTTCTATTTATAAACAACTTTTTTTTCTGCGGTTTTGCAACAGACCTTTCAACAATTTCACAAAAGGTGTTTTGAACTATAATGCTAATTTTTATCTTACTTACTTAATGGCTTAAAATTAATTCAGAATATTTAGCAGTACCGCATTGCTAATAAATTTATGACTTTGAAGGGAAATAAGTCTGAAAATCTCCTGGTCCCCTACGTCGCATATTCTTAATATTCCCAAAGGGTAAACTAGATGAATTACTTCGACTACATTTGGAACTGTCTCTCAGGTGCATAGAAAAGTAGCCGAGAACCGAAATCAAGCCAAAGTTAGTTCCATGTAATATAAAAGGATTTTTAATTTATTAGCAAGACAAAATTATTATTTACTAATTTTATACACTTTACATAGAGCGTCATCATTATTATTAAGATTATTGGGATATTCTCCGTTCAACGTGTTTCGTGGAATTTTGAAAAAAAAAAAGTCAATATTGGAAAGTTGAATCAATTGCTTAGTATCGAACAAAGAAAATAATCGTTGAGAAAATTCAGCGACAGATATAGATTTGTATGTATCACCAATTTAATATAGAATTGTTTCCAAAATTCAATGTATAAATTTAAACGATTTCGTATTAAAACAAGAATTGACAAATTCTATATCCAATCTTCTAAAATTTACTTATTAACCATAACAGATTATAAATTAAAAAATGAATGGAATATGGAAGAAAATATTAAATAACAGATCCTACAAGATGTTTTTGACTCTATTTATACCACAAATAAAAGCATTGGGAAATATAGATAGAACTAAATTAATATTTAAAATCACTCTCAAAATTCATTTAATTGAAGTATTATAATTTCTTTAAAAATTTATAAAATCATCTATATATAGCAGGAAAACAAATCTCAGATTTATAAAGATTATCAATAATGAAATCGTTACTTTACTGATAATGTTTAAAAATTACGATTGCAAATAATTTTCTATTAGGTTTTTAAGATAAATTATTAATTGTAATGCGAAAATTCAAAATTGCCAGGCGAAATTGGAATGTGAGTTTCTCACTAATAGAAACTATACTTTAAGCATTAAAAAACATTAAAAACAACCTTCATTTCTGAAATATTTTCATCATATTCTCTTTATATCCGTATTTGATGATTTCTAAAAGATAGATGCAGCTTTTTTTGATAAGCAATAGACTAATTAGAAGGAATGTTAAGGGGAAGCTGCTTAAATTGGATCTTCCATGTTCGGGAAAACAAATGAAATTTTTTAGAATAAATACTTTTATTCTGGCAATAATTCGATTTAAAATACAAAATATGCAGCTACTTCAATATTAAAATAATCACTACTACAACTTTTTAAGTATTAAATATTTTACTACGTGCATTATTAAATCTTGAAAATTATGTGAAGTAAATTGATCTATCAGTGTACTCAGCGAAATGTTGTTTCTTCATTGCTAAACGGGTAAAGCAATTTATATTTTGTTATATTACGTGAAAAAAAAGTTTAAAAAAGCATGTAAGAAAGGTTTAAATTGTATATGAGATTATAAAAAAGTGTTCTTATCATGTAAAATTTCCAGAAATCCACAAAGCATTTTTTTACTAGTCTATCTAATTGAAAATTTTAGTAACTACAAATAGTATTAATATCTATAAGACACTCTTAGTGCCTATATAGTATTTTTTGTGTCAACTAAAAAGATCCATGGCTTTCATGAATATATATTCAATAAAAACACAAATATTGTAGTAAATGAAGATAAACCAACATTAATGTTTATCAGGAATCAAAGATAAACCCAAGCAACATAAACTGAATACGATTTAAATAATCTAAATCCATTTATGCAATATTTTAATACTTTAATACTTATCATAATGCTTGGAGATAAATAGCATTTCAACAGCTTTTACATTAAAAAGATAAAGATTAAAAGAAATAAAAAATATATATACCGGATAAATTCCCATGTTTCTAAAAACATTATAAAGGTTTTGACCTCAAAAATGTCACTAACATAAACATTTAAATGGAACAGACTTTGCCGAAGTGTAAGCCACTTGTGAGAGAATTAAATTGAAACTCTATTAAAGGGTTTTTAATATGTAGAATGAAATATTTCAATAAATAAACGCGTGGAAATGCATTAAAATCCTTTGATATTCTATACGACACTCCATTCATTTTCCAAGAAAAAATACCAAAAAAAAATCACAAAAAAATTAAATATTTCATATAAACGTGCCAAAAAAATTAGTATCTTTTACTATGAGTTTTATTATTTTACATTTTTTTCTTAGTTTAAATCTTTGCTGTTTCATTCAACTGAAAACGGCTGTTAAAAAATTAGTTACTAAACACAATTAATCAATTTACTAAAGATTTCATTTATTATCTCTAAATAAGTAAGAAAGTGGAAAGTAAAATTTTCAGCTGCATAGTGATGTTTTCATGAAACCTGCTTGAAAGCTCCAGGTAATAAGATTCACTCCTTACAACAGCAAAATAGATCTTCGAACATACAAAAAAATATGAACATGACAGATGCAGCAAGCAAACAAATAAATTTTTAAGAAAAGAGAAGTTGGAAAGAAAATCGAATTCCAGTGCCCTTACATTTATTTTCTTTCCCTGCGAAGTATATTTTATGTGTAAGAAGAAAATATTCTGTAGTTGAGCACCATTTTGCGTGAACATTTAAGTTAAAAAACTTAAATGTAAAAACTTAAATGTTCACTATCTGACTCATTTTTGGTTTTTCACTTCACGTTATAATTTTTTCTTAAATACATTTCATTATTTAACTCATGAATATTCTACTAAGATAAATTTCAATCTAAACTTTGCTAACATTTATCTGAATGGTACAACAAAAATTCATTTCAAATATTGTTTTTCATATCGATGTAGGTATTTGTTTGTATATATATATATATATATATATATATATATATATATATATACACAGATGCATGATCCATCGGCATATATCGTTGTATGTATCGATGTTTCAAAGAAGCTTTTAATTTAGATGTAATGTATATTTAATTGATAAGTAAGTTATCAGATCGTAGGTGTAATCTATATTATTATTATGAACTTCTCTAATTTTTATATTATATATTATTTAAATAGTTTCAAGTAGAAATGAGTCCATACTTTACAATTTGTTTAATTCATAATTTTTTCTCCTATGATCAGTTTTAAAAAATTCCAGGAAGTAAACTGTCTTGGATTTCTTTAATCAAATAACTGTGAAGTTCGGCTTGAGGTTACTTGTAGCGCAGGTTTCTTGTATTTGGAAAGTGTGATATTAACACTTAATATGTAAAATTTGTTCAATTTCTAAACACTAATTGTTTTTATGTTTAATATAACATCAGCTTTAATGTAAATATACGACTTATGTGGGAATTTGTCTTTAATAACGAAGAGAATTTCAAGGTTTGTTTATGGAATTAATGGTAAGTTTGTACCAATGAATATAACATTAATTCAAGTAATTAAGAGAATACAAAAAATGACCGAAAGTACTTGAAGAACTGGTGCATCTACTAGACGTTGACCTTTGCGAAATACAATGGATTGTAATACTTTAAGTGTTGGCGGATCATGTATTTTTCCTACTTATACAGTTCACATTCCCAAAACTTGGATTTCAAGCGAATTAACAGTAAAGCAAGGAAAGTCATCCTAATCAAATACAAATTTTTACATCAAAGACTAAAAAAAAAGATTTATGCTTCGAAATTAAAATAACAAAAAGATTTATGGCTGTTATTAATTTTACAAATCAAGCTTCAGTCCTATCTGACAAGTTAGATTCAATGAATTGCTTGTGTCTCTGTGGGGGTCACCTGATACTCATGATTTATTTTACTGTGTTTAGCTCTATGATATCTTTTTTTGGAAAGTGGTCCATTTCCAACACGGAAATGAACCACTGTTCTGTTATAATTTCTTCGAGGCAATCTTCCTTCTTCCATCTCTTTGTTTACAAGGTAAACAAATAAATGAATTTTGTGACTCTTGACCTATATTTTTATCATTACATTTATTTGTACGCAAATATCATCTCTCCGTTATTTTGATAAAACTTTGCTTTTTCTCTAACTGAGACAACTTTGAATCTTTCCATCATTTATGCTGATATTTTGAATGGAGAGCACTGATTATGGGGATGAATCGGAGATTAAACTACTTCTTGATAGCTCATAATCATCACACATATATTTCGTTGTTTTAACCCGTATAGCAAAAATTGAAGAAATTATAGAGAAAAGAAAACATTGAGTCATCTTTGAGTTGGAAAATTTATTACTTAAAAAACCGGGAAAGAAAGTCTATTTTTGAAGATACGTTTATTTCAAACAATAAATTCGCCGTTCGCTGAATTGCCAGAGAATAGGTGAAAGTTTTTTCCCATTAAATGTTTTCTAATATAAAATAATTTCTGCATCAAAACTGATTACTTCCTTCCGTATAAAGCTTTATAGTTTAAAATATCCCCTGGAAACTTTTCTTTAATTTCACTTGCCCCTTTTAAAAATGAAAACAATGATAAGCTTTCCTGTAGGTTTGTAGGAAAAAGGAAGTTAAGAGCTCTTAAATGAATGGATTATTCTCCAAAGACTCTAGAAGCACACTTTAATGTCTTTTCACAAGTAGAATTTATTCTTAGAAACGTTGGAGGCATTTTACGGTATCCCTCAAGAGAATCGCTGCAAACGACAACAATCTCAAAAAGGGTAGCATTGAAGCACGTGGTTTTCTCCGATGAGGAGGGGAAGGTCTTTGTACTTTATACAATCCAGTTCTTGTTTATAAAGTTTCCTGAAATGGTAATAAACACTTATTTTTGCTAAGAAAAATATGGTTGTTCGTAAATTTATCAATCATGATTTTCCAATAACTCAATTTCCAATAACTCAATTCCTATACTTCTGATTTGACCGAATATAATGATAACTAATCGATTATTAACTACTTATTTTGTTTATTTTTGTGTCTTTTCATCCAGAAATTTAAATAAATTTGTCTAATGATATCCTTTGCCTGCAGTTGAATAAATTATCAAAGTATATTAAAAATAAACACGCAGTACAAAGATTTTCTACTTATAAAATGATGGAAAAAATATCTATTGTTATATTACTGTATGATTCAAATTTCGTAAGACAAGAAATTTTTGAAACCACTTTGGAGTCCTACAGCTGGCATTGCTTTATTATTATTATTATTATTTAACGAGATAGTTGAAAAAGCCAATAAGCCTTTTAACCACAAATTTTATATTAAATTTCCTAAAATATGTAACTTTCATGTTAAATACGATGCCTCGTTGTGTTCCTGTAAGTGATTTAAAATCATCTTGTCATACTTTAATTCAATTGAACGCTGAATTCCGCTCTGTGCAATCACAATACCTGTATAAAATAAATTATCTCAAAACTGTTTATTTATTACAGTTTATACTTTAGGTTGAAAAATTTCTTTTTCTTATTTTCTTTTTAAAATATTATATTTTTCCTTATTATATTTCCCAACTCTTGCGATATTATAAAAAAATTAAGTCTTCTTATATGAAAGAAATATTAATAACGTCTAGATGAATTCTTATCAGGCTTATATTATTAGAAGTCAAGATTACATTTTGGGAAATGATAAGAAATGTAATCAGTTCTTATTTCGTGCATTTTCTAACCTATATCAGGTAAAAAGCGAATATTTTTTTTCCATTAAAGGTCATAAAAAGTTCTAATATAACGTATATAAATGACTTTCTCATTTCTATCATTATGACTTTTTTCGTATTGATAAGACCCTTTATGTAAAATCTTTTGATTATGTATAATAATGTAACGTTTTATTGATTTTCAACAATTATTTGTGGGTTTCTTCTCTTTTTTTCCAAGATTTATATACGTATTAAGTGCCTATATAGTTTCAGAATAATAGAAAAATTGGTTAATTATAATATTCAATAGTTTAAATAAACAAAATAAGAAAAACAAAGTAGAGTGCTAAATTTAATGCAAAAAAAAAAGATTTAAAATTTTTGATGGACATAATAGCTTTATAGAATAAATTGATAAAGGTAGCGTCGTAACCAATATTCTTGAAAGCTGGACATTGTTTTTTCAATCCTTGAAGTACCTCTAAAATTTCAATATTTTTGCCTATGGCACTTGTTGACGATGACGAAGTCAGCGATTTTAAGTCCTATTTTAGCGTCTCTTGTTTCAGTGGCGCCATCTAGGGCCAGGAGTACATTTAACTACTCAAGCGTCACAGCCCTTTTCACAGGATGGACTTCATTCAGAATTTCCCAGATCGTAATTTGGACCAGGATCAGAGAACTATCACATCTGATCCAGTACCCCCAGTAATATTGTCTCGACTTGGAGGACTTTGCAGTCACGACAGATTTATACGTGCACCAGCCACAATACGCAAGGAGAGTCTTCGAATGGCAGAGTTCGAACCCACAACTAACGCCCTACCAATTAGGCTATCTTGGCCTCGCCTTTTTAATACTAGGAATTAATAATAAAATACAAACATTTATAATATTTGATCCCCACAGTAATTTACTCTAGTCCACATATTTAAAATATTAAAATTACCTTTTCAAACATGTGCATTAATTTTAATTAAAAATATTCTTTTAAATGTTATTATTTATAATAAAAAGTTCCCGAACAATTTTCATTTTCAATTTTTTCAAAAGTGTAATTCCCGAAAATATTCGTAATTGTAACCCAAAAATATTTATGCCAAAGTAAATCTTTACCGCTCTTTTGTTCGAAATAAAAAGGAAAAAAATGAATACATTTTTTAAATTTATGTGTTTTATGATTTAAAGGCAAAATGAAGAGAAATGTCATTCACATGGAAATGCATTTCAGAGTTATAGCTTCTTTCTGTTTCTCATCTGTGAAGTGAGCTCTTTGAATCAGGAGCATCGCAAGAAATGCAGCCATTCTATCTATAATATATTCAGAGATTCTGTCTAACGTCAGTCGCTGATCCGAAGTGTTACATCTTTTGGAAATCATTTTCTGAAGTTACTTGAGGAAAAAAATTAGGGCATGGGAAATATCTCTCCGAAAAAGGTAAGATACAACTTGGTTGTTTCTTTTGATAGATATCTGGAAATTAAGGCATTTCCATTTAGAACAAAAATAATATAACTTCTAAATAATTACTTCATATTCTTTTGTTCCAAATGTTTTTCCTATTTTATTTATGAACTGTAGTTTCTAAATGAAAAAAAAAAAACTTTTAGGTTCAAAAAAGAATATTTTGAAAATATTGGTTGCAATTCAATATTTCGAGCTGCTGGAAACAGCTTAATGTTTATAAAAATACAAAAAAAATTCTAAACTTTGATAAAATCTCTTTTATGAAATTTTCGTTCATATAATGTTACAAAAGATGACTTTAAATTCATATAAAAGTATTAAACTGGAAAAATTGTTCATGTTCAATTTTTGATATATACTTTTGTGTTCTGATAGACTATAAATGTTGCAGCTGCAAAATGCTTGTTTCTACTTCGTCACCACCTTAAACAGTTTATTTTAAATTAAATTTTGACAAATTCACACGTGAGTTAATTTTTGTCCTTATGTATCCTTCTCTCACGGATGAATCATAGTCGGTTTGATCCAATTCGGACCCCTGGCTCATGGCTCTTTTCACAGCTGGCATGTGATGAGGAAGCCTGGGAGAGTATATAACCATGTCCCCTATACTATTTAGTTCAGCTTCATATGCCTTCTGTATAAAGTTTTAACTCAATATTATACGGCACAAACAGACACTTGGTAGTTTCATCGCTTCTGGGCAATTTCATGGATCTGGTTGACTTGCGTATTTTTGTAAAGTTGCTCATCTGCGTTGTCATTGTCGTCATTAATCGTTTCTGATGCACTAGTATTTTTTGCCCATTTTTGAATGAAATTTAACTCCATTCTTCTTCTTCTTCCTGAAAGAGATTGTAGCAGCAATGGCAATATTAAATATACCTATTTTCCTGTTCGAATATTGATAACTAAAACCTTTTATTCCATAACTGGTACTTTTTTAATACAAGTCAACAACATCAAATAAACATCTAGCTTTTCTAAATTCTGAGAGGTTGAAATTAAACTTATCTGAACATTTAAGCTTTGGACTTCAATGAATTCTAGCTTATAGTATTATATGCTTTTTTCACTTGTAAAATTCTTTTGTTAGGATCAACGGGAATGGAAGTTTTTGGTCATATGGGTTGTATTATGGGAACTAAAGTGTCACATATTTAATTTATGGAATGGTCCTTCTCTGAAGCAATTTCGCGTTGAATCTAATTTAACAGTAGCACTATATTCGTCAGTTGTGTGTTCAACATCAAGAAAATCACTAAATTCCCATAAACAGAACACTGATATCTGTCTTGTCTCACTAAATTAGACTGGACCATTTTTACTCCCAAAACAGCATACGAGCCCAAACTAAAAAATCAGCTACACAGTAGACAGAGAGGAGAAGATAACTAAACTAAACTCGGCAAAGCTACTGATTTGAAATCAGCTCTGTCCTTGTCACCGGAAGCAGAAAAATCTCCGTCTTACCTCAAGAACAATCGTTCAGGCGAAGACATAGTGTCATGCGAGTGCAATAATAAAGCTGTTTTTTATACTTTTATTTATGGGACAGTACTTAATGAAAGCTTTTTATTTCATGATCGAGGCATGCAAAAGCAAACCATACCAAAAGGCAACTTATTCGCACTATTAAAAATTACAAATCTAAAGCTAATCTTTTCGTAGAAAAAAAAACTTTAAAATGCTAAAGTTTCAATTTTTTGAAACTTTAAAATCCTAGCGGCACCTCAAAAATTAGTCCACCATTTTTTCATATTTATAATTTATTTTATTTATACACAAAGGCAACTTTTCCATTCTATTACAAATTGAAAATATACATTTTTTTCCACTCTAGTGTCCTGTCTCATAATGGTCAAAGGCTAATTTTTAAACTATTAGGTACATTGTCCCAGTTGGAAAATTGTTTTAAATTCTATTTGTGTCAGTAAACATAGTTTTGAAAAACTTAGGAAATTCAACTTTCCATATATCTCCCCTGCTCTGCAGCTCATATTTCGTAAAATATTCTTAACAAATTAAAATCATTCATCATTTTGTATAATTTTAATAATTATCCTCTAAATAATATATGGTGGTATGGAACAATAATATTTTTATATGACTTTCTATTTAAATTGTTATAATTTTGTCAATTTTAATAATGACACGATGAAAGATTTTTTTTTATCGTATGGTTTAGAATATCATGTATAGAACCAGATAATCGCATAAAAAGAGTTCATAATATTTTGACAAATAAATTAATTGGTTCAAACATTAAAATCCTTCCCGTCATTTAAAGCATTTTCTCAAATGGAATGATATGTCTGTCTCTAATGGTTTAAAAATTAGCTATTTAATTACAATAGTTATAAAACATCCTGTATATTTGAGTATAGTAAGGAATACTTACTTCTAAAATTATTGATTTGGATTTAAAGAAAAGAAAATAGTATGCCATTAAAGTTCCATTTTTTGTAAATCCATATTAATACTAATTAAATGAACTATTATTGTATTTAATGTGCAAATGTGTATACTTCAATTAATTTTAAGCATATCATCGCTTGAAAATTTTACTTGTCTCTTAAAATATCAATTTCAGAAAAAAAATTATCTATGATGTCACAATACGTCTATTAAAGCCATGAAAAATTATTTATTTTGAATTATAATTTCGGATTTGAATATATTATAGAAATAAGAACGAAATTTCTGGAGTTTTATAAAAATATAAAAATTATATGTATATATCTGAATCCACGTGTCTATAATATTTGCAACCTGTTTGTATAAAATTTCGAAAATAACTTTCTGTCTGGGAAACTTTTATTTGCTATCTTTGAATTCCTAGAATTATTCCATTTATTAACGTCTAGACTACCTAGTTATTACCATTCCTTTTTATACAAAAGCACATAATAAACAATTATGTTGAGCATTTCAATTTTTTTATACGTCGTGATTGAAAAATGATAGCGAAACTCAGGCAACAAAAGTGACTGAATATTAACTTTTATTTCTTTTGATAAACCTTAATAGAAATAATTAAAAGGAGAAATAATGTTGTGAAATACTTATAAAATCATACTTTTCATTCCGGCATAAATTGTCACAAAAAATAATACTTAAGATCTGTTTTCGAATCGGTATAGAAGTTAATTTAAAGAAACAAATTTGTTTTCAAATAGAAATTCCTTTCAAAATAAATATCTACATAAAGAGTTTAATTTAGATTTTTTTTAGTGCATCTTTCTGTTATTTCAAAATATTTTTCAAGAGTTCCTTTTTTGAAAATAAATTGCATTTTAAAAACAGGTTACGATTGTTTTGTTTGCATTTTTATTTTGGTAACTTTCACTCAGTCCGTCAAATCAAATTTTAATCAATTTTTTATATTTCAAATATTAAATGAGGATAAGAAACACTGCATTAAAATTCATTACATATTTATATCTTTCTAAATATTATACATAATTTTTTAACTATGTTTCATGAACATTCAGTTCTTTATATTCATACTTTCATATTTTTCTGTGTGATGTTTATATTTAAATTCAGAAATATTCTGTTGAATTTCAAATGATGTATTGATTTAAATATTTAAAGCTCTGACCGTCTATATTTTAGTTATTCATATTACACTAAATATGAAAATGTACTGGACTCTCCATTCATTTAAAGTAACAACGCACTTTCGTTAATACTTATTTAAAGAAGAAATTATATTTCAGCTTATCTCAAGTTGTTAATCATCCAAAATAAGAATAAAAAATTATGTTGAATAATGTTTTAAGGTCATTTTAAATATTTATTGTCAGATTTATTTTTAAAAAATTGTTAAATTATAGATAAATAACTTGCATTATTAAAATGTATGTGAAGAATATTATTAAAGTATAAAAGCTCTTGTAAATAGTAAAGGGGTAGAAAATTAGACTTAACTTCAAAGATTTGCTTAATATTCATATACAATTTCGTCATAAAACTCAGTTGAATTATTTAAAAACGTTAAATGTAATTTAGATCTGGTGAAGGTATTTCCAATATTCTTAGTAATCATTTTTAATATGTTCTTAGAGACATATTAAATAAAATTGAATACCATCTTATTTTAATTCATTTAAAGTGATTTAAGTTTTCGAAATTCATTATTAAATTTTTAGTTTCATATTATTTTTAAGATATAAATCAGCCGCATTCGAATATTGGAAAATTTGGCCAATTGAAAAAAACAATATTTGAAAAATTCATATTAATAGATCTTGGCATTGAAACGTATAAATTTAGAATTATATTTGGAAATTCTTAAAAATTATAACAAATCACTTAAATTATCGTCATGATGAAATTTCTTTAAAATGTTGCTTCTAACAAAAACTTTTACCGTCGAAAATAAAATAGCTCATGATGAAAACAGATTTTAATCAAAAATTGTCTTTATTTTATTGTTTACATATGTTTGTTACCGGCATCCTGGCACAGAGGTAGCGCATCTTATTCGTGATCTGGGGATGCCGAGTTCAGGCCCGGTTAGAACATGGTTGTTCTTCTGTGTTCTGTCTGTGAAGCGTGTAAATGTGCCCCCCC
>JAOUZG010004505.1:3400554-3412286 GCA_026289955.1 Argiope argentata | reverse complement strand
ATTACTTTGTCACCTAATACCAGTAAACAAAGTTTTTATACCAAAACTCACTGTTGTAAAACATATTTTATCACTTCTTATTGATAACAAAGACCTATCTTTATCTCAAACTACGTAGATTGTGAATCAAGACTTCCTATGAGTAAGAATTAGGAAGCCATTAGAAGTGAATGATAGAAGCAGTAGCCGGTAATGCGTGGACTTAAATTAGAAGGATGTGTACTAATAGTGTATGCATGTTTATATAGTGTACTGCAAGTTTCAAAACTTTATTAGCGAAAAAATAAGTTTAAAGATGTAAGCCGTTCACTTTAACATTAACTCTGTAATGCCTGACTTAATTCAAGAAACATAAACAAAATGTTAATGTATATCATAGGCCTAATTCTTAAGAAAATTGGCTGTAACTGATTTTAATGAAAAGGTGATTTGAAAAGGTAACCCTAAAATAGGAGTCATAACTTACAGTTTTTAGTTGCACACTGAAGAAGCAATGAACAACAAGCAGAACACTGCTTTTTTTTTCTTGTCACAGTTTGCATTTTGTACACAATAGGTAAGAGATTCACTGCGGACGCTCGCTTCTAATGTCTTAGCAATATTTCTAATGTAAAGCCTTGCCTCCCTCATTTAATTGCGAAAAAAGAAAACCAGAGGGAGTAGTACGAGTATGGAATAGTTTCGAACTAGATACTCGGGACTGTACTGTATTTGCAATTGCTCTGAGGGCTTTTGTTGTAACCATACTAAAAAGATTCAAAATTGTATTTGCAGTTGCGCTCCATGCTACTAACAGGATAGCGATTGTTTTCATGAATATTTTTTTTTTATTTCATAAGACTTGAGGGAGAAATTATTTTTCAAAAATATTCTGAGATAGAAGAGGAAAACATTTTATTCCCCAGGAACTTCTAACTTTAATTTAATAAGTGTTTGATTTATGAGGCCAAAAAATATGACAGTAGAAATAACTGATGAAATCTTTTTAACAAGGTAAAACTTAGAAAATATAAAACAGGAAATTTTCAAGTTTTTCATTTTATAATTCTTTGTTTCAAATACAATTTTTTACTATTGTATACATAAAAAAATTGTAGCTTCCAGTGGAAATATTCACAAGCAGTAATCAAAATCCTATAACTTGGTAGACCATAAACATCCGATATTCAGTCCAATACGTTCATGCATACGTTTTTTTTTTTTCTTCTGATTTTTCATTTCTTGCTTTTTTCACTAAAGTTGCTTCAATAACTGTATATGCGTTAACAAAACTTAATTTCTATTATTGCTTTGAGTCAATTAAGAAATGTAGCTACCATGAAAATTATTGTTTTATTATACACTGTAGAACTGACTCCCAGTCTAGTTTCAGTATTATTTTGTATAATCAGTTTTTCTAAATTTCTTTCCATGATATCGTTTTGTCTTTGGCATCATGTATATTGCTACTTACCATACTTACTCTACAAGCTCATTAGCAATATTGGAATGGACAAACATGCGAAATTTTTAGACATTTTAATATTTATAAAAAAATTAACAGGTTGAAATGAGAAAATACACTGAAACTTCAAGTGAAAATATGGCCATTTGAAGTATTTTTTTAATTCCAGTTACGAGAAATATCAGAGTAACAGCTCCTATTTTACTTTAATGCCTGCATAGTCGTAAAGTTTTGTGACGGTAGGACTTAGTGCCAAAGTTCAGCAGAAAATAATAAATGCCTACATTTTAAAACTAAATTTGAATCAAAAGCAGGGGAAACAATACTTCCTAGATATAATTTTATGTATGTTTTGAATATCTTTTAAAAATATGAATCACGAGAAAAGTTTTATTTGAAAAAGTTCTTGCAGACGTGAAAGAAAATGAAAAAAAAAACTTTATAAACATTTCTTTTCTTTATCACATTTTTAATGCCTCGAAACTTCTCATAAAATTTTAAATCCTTTGAACTTTAAATGCTTTCTTAGAAATGTTTTGATTTTTTTTTGCTTTCTAAGGAATGGATAAAACAAGTTCCCCTTTAATTTCCGAAATAATTTTAAGAATCTTGAATAAAAATTTGAAATCGTGTTACTTTCCAGTGACTGCACACTAACTTTAATAATAATCCTAAAACAAACTTTAAAAAAAATGTCCTAACATTCTATAATGTTTTCTAGTCTGGAAATAAAGAAATAAATAACGACGTTCAATAGATGGCGCAGCTCAAACTTATAAGTAAAATGTGAATTGAGATTTAAAAAAATGTACGACAGTAAAATAACTGAAACCTGAGGAATTTTGCTTAGTTTTAATGACTTTTGAAATAAAAAATAATAATAATAATGTTCCATTCGACTTTTTTTTGCAATCTTCACTATTTTATGTTTTTTTTAATTTGTTATTCTATATTGTGCTTGCTGTTGTGTTATTTCTTATGGCACTTGCCATGAACAAGATCGCCGAGGTAGTCAGCGATTTAAGCCTAATCAACGTCTCTTGTTTTGTAACAGAGCCAACTACCACCAAGAATACGACTTTTGCTACACTCTCATCACATTTTTTTGCACAGCCCCTTTCTACTGGCAGGAACACTCACACACTTTACAGATAGAACGCAGAAGAACAACCATGCCCGAACCAGGACTCGTACCCGGGATACCCAGATCATGGGGAAGACAAACTACCCCTATGCCATGGTGCCGCCATTCTATATTGTAATTACTTACAAAATTGTATCAGTTTGCACATATAAAATATTATTCATAAAGCAGTTATTCTGAAGAACTAAAATTATTTTTTGTAATATTTTGAAGAAACATCCATATTTCTAAAATAGAAAAAAATCATCGTTGATTGATTGCATCTGTTTGTCTATATTTTAAACTAAAATTTAGTTTTTTAACTCAGCATTCAGTTATAGACTACGAAAATAATTCTTAAAATATTTTTCATGATAATTATTAAACGAAAGTCAAAATTGCATTTCTTTTAGCAAAATACACAATGAAATTTTTGTATTTTTAGATATTCAAATAGCTCGACACAATATATGACAGCACCAAAACTTTCCTCTATTCCTCCCAAAGCATTATGTATCAATAGGCATAACGCGTATGTTTCTTTTAGAAACATGTTGTTGACATACGAAAAATAACAAGAAAAACATCTAGTGCTATTCAGAAATATTTCATATTCCTGACTTTTGATATGTATAAAAAATTATTAAACCAAATACAAAAAAAAATCTTTCACTTTCAGATATTTTATTTTAAAAGTAAACAACTACCTTTCAAAAGTACCTTTGAATTAATATAGGGTTGGAAAGGAACAAGTTTCTCGATTAGAAGAGCTTTAGAATGTGTTATCTTGGTCCCAATGTGATAAATTTAAAAAATACCAGTAATTGAAATAATATAATCTATATTTCCAAAGAGAAAAATAATACTAAACTACCCCAACAGATAGCGCCCTAACACAAATGATATTTGTTTGTCTTCACTGAAAATAAAAACATCATTCTTTTTGCATCTTAGGCCTATTGACATTATTCTTTGGTGAAAAAGTAGGCAGTAGGGAGTATTATTTTCTGCCTTGCATATCGTCCCACTTTACAAGAAAAAGTGCTACAGGTAAAATTTTGCTACTAGAACTAACAGAACTCCATTGTAGTTATAGACGAATTTTCTTGTATGAAGCGTATACAGAATTCCAATGTTACCATATGCCTCAAGCACGTTGATAAATAAAATGGAACAACTGATAGCATAGTATTCTTCCAGAGAGAAGAAATCAAATCCTGGCTTCTGGCATCATAAATGTGGTTTCTGTGTTTACTGAAGCCAGCAGGCAGTCGCCGCATGGTAGTGTGAGTGACAGGTGTTTCCCGTTTATTGGATGTGCTATGTTCTACTCTATTAAATACTTTTCCTTGATTTTGTAATTTTATTCCTACATAATCCTCTGCACTTATTGAAGGACGAGAACTCAAAGGTCTGTACCAATTAGGCTCTTCAATCTCTTGTTAGAACGATTTGGCTTTGAAATATTTTGCGAAGTTGCAGCCAACTTTTGTCTCAGTATTCCTGTTACTACCTGAAATAGTATAAGGCAGGGGAAAATCCTCACTCTATTCAGGAACAACTCTTACATTCTGAAAAAGGGACAGTACGGCTTGTTTCTATGGCTAACTTTGTTAGTGGACAATATCTTTGAAAGGATATAACTGGAAAGGCACTCAAACTTGTGGCGCCACAGAACTACCGTATCGTAACATTCTAAAGTATTTTGTAATTTCACAACTTCAACTAGTGTGAATGCTTTCAGGACATTCTTAACATGCAGGACTCCTCACATTGCTTTTAGTTTAATTGCTTGTAGTTTCAGTGACTCCTCACATTGCTTGTAGTTTAAAGCAATTGCTAAAACATCGTTTCACTGATCCATTTGCAATCAAACATCATTTATCAATTGCATAGCATCTTTGAATGTCGCCTAACAGCCCCTGAGAATTTTGATTCTGAGGTTTCCTGTAGCACTATCTGTTGTCAAAAGCCAAAAAGTCAGCCAGATCTGAAGAACAATATTTGGTGCCATGTTCTTCTATTCCATCAGGCTTACTTGGATCCAAGGTGAAAAATAGAGTTATGTGATTCGAGCATATTTTCAAATATAAAGGAGAACTTATTATGCAATTTTATTGCTATTTATGCTTAAACTAATACTACTGCCTAAATTATTTATCACTTATAAAGTGAGATAAAGGTTTTTATGTATATTGCACATACGAGCAGAATTTTATTCTTAAATAATTTATATAGTAATTGTTTCATTTGAGTTATCTGAGGCTTAAATTTTATTCCATTTCAACAAATAAAGAGCATTCTAGAGTCTTCTTATACATGAAAGTTTTTTCTGATAATCAAATACACTAAAATAAATTATCTTTATTTGCATCATATATCAAATTCCATAGACCTTTTTAAAGACTAATAAACGAATCTGAAAATTTATTGTTGTGGAATATTGCAAAATCTCTCAAAAATTTGACTGAGTCCCAATAGAATTCCTGCGTGATAGGAGTCCTTTTAAAAACGAGGAAAATTACTTACGAATTAAATTTTATCTACAAGTCAAATATTGCTAATAGATAGTTGAGATATACAATTGTTCCTCTTGACATGGTTTAAGCAAAAAACATATGACGGGACTTCGGTGAAATCCAGTATGGAACCCTCTAGTTCAAAGCTGGAAGTCTCTGTGAAGACCATCATATCTGACGCGAAATAAGAATAATAGATTTTAAACATATTGCAATATTATTATATACCAACCTATGAAAAAGGTTATCTACTCTTAGAATTCAGAAATTATTCATTATAATGAATTGTATATCATTTAATAATTAGAAATTCTTAATCAGAAATGTCCTTTTAATGGAGACAATTATTTAAATCATTTGAACTCTCTTTCTGTCTGAAAATGATAAGGGACGAAAATTCAATTCCTGTTTTTTTAGACGGAAGATCTGTCTACAAACTAATTTTGAACATTTAACCTGAAGTAAACAGCTCTCGCTGTTTTTAATGTTCTCGTGTTCCACCTTACAACGGAAGAAGGGTGCAATAACTTCTGAGGGTATGGACACCTGAGGATTCGAGGGCAGAAGTTTGACTTCTATCTCACACACATTACAAACCCTTTTTACGGGGCGGACTTCATTCATGAATTTCATTCATAATCCACAGATCGTAATTTAGATCTGGGAAAGTGGACGATCACCTCTGACCCAGTACCTTCAGAGGTATTGCTCTCGACTTGGAGGACTTAGTGTCCACGACAGATTTAACGAGCTCTAGCTACCACACAAACGGAAAGTCTTCAGTGGGTGGGTTCGAACCCGCAGCCCAAGGGATGCGAATCCAACGCCCTAGCAACCGTGGTATCCCGTCTAAGCATCTCTCTCTGTTTAAATATAATTGAAATTATTCTAGTTATAGGAAGACAACATTAGCAAAGTCAAGACCAGAAGGTCATGTCCACTTTCGAGATCCTATTTCCCCAAAGATTCACCTGATAAATACAAGTTTCCGAGATTAATGTCCTAAAACTTTGTTATAAGTCACTTATTCTTCCCATTGATATGATGTAGAAGCTTGGAGAAGAACGTGAAACCTCAAAAACAATCTTATTCTCCTGCCATGGTACAAAATCAGTACTGAAAAAATCCAATATTATGCTTTTAAAAGGATGCAGAACTGATTCAATAAAATTAATAATTCAGTATCGGGTAATCTCGGAATGAAAACTGGAATAATTCATTGTTTGTGCTTTTGAGGCTCTTTAAATACGCATTTGAAACTCATTCCAAAAGTAATTATCAATCCAAAAATGACTAAACATTCCTGCATTGTTATCAAAATTAAAGATTTTAAGTGCAAAGCTTGTATATTATTTGGAGTCTACCTAACAGGATGTACGCTGGATGTTGAGTCAGTCCTTTGTCATTATTTATACAAAAACGAATTTGAATGTGCCATTTCAGTCTCCCTAATCCTAAAAAAATATAATTCAAATATTCGATGACTCTGAAATCTTAGGAATATCACTTCCTCGGATAATAAACGCTTAAATGGCCGAATCCATACACAAGGGGCAATTACCGCAAGAACCAGCTTTGGCTGACGAATCAAATTTATTAATTGATTGCGAATTTTAATAAAGCTATTTTCTAGACTATTAAATATCTATTCTGCTATGGTTCTTTAATAAAATCTGCTGTTGAATTTTTGAACCGATTAAGGCTTTCGTAAGATATATCACCGCATTGGCTTTGAAATATCGCTTTAATTTAAATTTGAACTCTGCAGAATTGCAAATGGCCATCGTTTTAATCGTGCATAAAGAAAGGCGTAGGACATTGAACTTAATCCTGCTTTTAAAATTCATGATTAAAACCACAATATTTCTTCAGTTTGCTTAGATTGCATTATTGAGAAGTGCTTTGTAGAAAGATAGACATAATGAACTCTCTAATTCTTCGCAAGGTCATAGTAGATAATAACTAAAATTAGTTGCATGATTTCCAGAACAGTTCTTGATTCGTGATTATTTAATATATAATTATTTTCATTTTAGGGAATGGTAATGCTTCGTATCTAGCTTTTTCCTCACTTCCTTTGTTAAAAATGGCTCAACAAAATATAATACAAAAACAATTTTGATCTCCAAATAAGAAATCAAAAAGTAAATAAACTAATTATAGTATTAATTCATTCTTATTTCATCATTTATTATTAATGAGTACCAAATCCTCTATAATTATTTTATATATTAAAAAATGAGCACTAAAAAATTATCACCCAAAATAAATGATAAATACAAACCTTTTCCCCTTTTTTGTAAGTTTTTTCCCCTTTTTCTACAAAAATAATGATACATTTAATATAGTTTTCTTCATTGAATTAATTTTATATGAAAGAATTTTTATTGCAAACGTAATTACAGTATTGCTGCTTTTAAAATTATAAAGTCGTTTGAAATTCCGCCTTTTATTAATTTTTTTAACTTTCAGAGAAATGCATAGAAAATATAGCAATTTGATAATATAAGGATATGGGAAAATATAATTATAATAAAAAATTCAATAGGAAAAAAATTTCACTAAAATGTGAAAAAAAGTTTACATTTTTTTTCAATAGAGTGATTGCTATATGCGACTTCTGATTAAAAGGGAAAAAATTATTTCATTTCACACAAGATGCTCTGAAGAGTAAATCACTGTTACTATTACGCTAGACATGCACAAGTTCTATCTTCAAGAAAGGGAATTAACATTCTATTTTAATGCTTCATTTACATGTAAAAGAAAATGAAATGAAAATGCCAATGGAAAATGCTTCTTACAATAATTAAATGGACCACCTTTTAGATGCCAACCTTGTGACAAAGAAAAAGTCTCATAAGATAATTATAATCTAAGCAGAGTTGAAGCTTTTTACTATAATAAGTTCACATTTTTTCATACCACTCTTTCCTAAAAGGATATTGTATGATAGTTGATAATCATTTAAAACAGTTTGCATAATCATGTAATAATTAAAGGTTAATAATAATTTTAATACGTAAAAAAGTTTTAGGGCTCATAAACAGAATAAGAAACGATATATAGATTATATTTTGAATTAACTTCATAGGGAAATAAATAGAGAACCAATGATTGGCATGAAATATTAATAAATAAACGTTACTTACATTTTTTCATTAAATAGAGTCCGAGTAATGACGGGAACCAGTAAAATATTAATTGAACTTTAAAACTGTACTAAAAATTGGAACATTTAAGGATTCCAAATTCTTGTTTCATCGATTACTTTTATCAGTAATGAATAGCATTTGAGTGACAAGCATCTTTATCCTTGATGACAATAAACATTTAAAAATACTAATTTCATTAGCGTATCGGTTTATTTTATAGATAGTTGCATAAAGGCATCGCAGTGATAGCTAATTATATTGCAACCGAAAACAGCTGTAATTGTTCTATTGGATTCGTAAACTGAAACAAATTTCGTCCGTTATTTGATGTATATATTTATTTGGGATATGATATTTTGAATAGAGCATTGTTATCAAAGTTAAATTTATTTGCTTTTTAACTTATTGATTCTCGCATTTTATTAAAACTCATTGTATTTTCCTAAATTAAAACTCAATTACATTAAAAATTATTTTATGTTTTATAAAGCTGCATTTAAAGTTATTAAAGAAAGTATGTCTATTTTTAATCTTAATCAAATACTATAAATTCAATCTAATATTATCTAGAGTAATTTTTGAAGCATAAAAAAATATTGCTTAAAATAATTTTAACTACTTTTAGTATTTTACTACCTATTATGTGAAATTTTTAAAAATTCAGTTTGAAAAATAGTTTGAATAGAGTCTTTTCTTTTTTAAATTTCCAAACCCTGGTATAAACTGTAAAACTGTTTTTTTTTTCTTTTATCGCAAACAGTTTAGTTTCTTTCCTTTGTTTTTATTCCACATAATCGAATATTAAACGCTCCATGTTTTCTTTTTAATATTCTCTTTCCCTTGTATTTATTCTCGTTCTTATAATTAGAGAAACTGCTGGGTAATTGGGATATAATATCTGAAAAGGGAAAAAGTTCTGAAATATAGTTTAATTACCTTACTCATTATCTCGCATTGAGAACAAATATGTCTAATATCTTCAGCTAAAACTAAAAGGATTACATTAATATTTCACAAACCGAAACTTTTAGATCTCGAAAAAAAGCTCTTTAATCACTATGCACTCAAACCTGAAAGGATTCGCACCAAATTTAATAGAGTTTGGAAGTCGATACAAATGAATAGTTCCATTAACAAAAAAGGATGTAATCAAACTCTTGCTGCTAATGAACTTTCCAGGCTTCCTTTTCTGCCGAATATAAAATGATAATTGAAAGAAGACCACCGCCAGAAAAGGTTCGAAGTTCTTTTTTTCAAACTTAATATTCCATGTAAGTCATTAAAAATGTATGCATATCTTAAACCGAAATTACTTTAATAAGTCAATTTATAATAGAAAAGGTTTTTTTTTCCATAACAATCTAAGCACGCCGATTTTTATCTGAACTTTGATATAACATCTAAACTTTCTTTGAAAATTGCAATATATTAGGAATCAAATTAATTTTTCGCGTTTCTGTTTGACTGTTTAATGGAATACATAATGAATGATTATTTTTAGATGCAGGAGAAAAATAGGAATCTAGTTATTAGGGAACTAAAGTTAGAAAGAATTAATACTTTTCCACAAATTGCTGGATAATGGAAAGTAAGTTACTTTCTAATGCATTACTCAATTACGCAAAATGTCGCATAAGTCATTAAGAGCGATGTTGTATTAAGGGAAGGGGAAATAATAAATATTCCTAAAATGTAATTGCTTTCTGAGACAGAAAATTTTTTAAAATGTGTAAAAGCAGAAATAACTTGTAATTTATGTCATATAGTTTTTAGAATTTAGTGTAATATGATTTTTTAATCATATTTCTAGGCATTTACAAATCAGTCAAAGAATAATGAACAGTTCAGAGCAGCTTAGTTATGATAATCGCGATCTTTTCCAGACTGGATCACTAGTTTTATACTCATCCATTTTTCTGCCTATGGCCCCATTGGCATAAATGGTACGAAAGCACATTCTCAAAGATCACTTACTACCTTATATTTTATACAAACATCGACAAACAATTCATACGCTCATTGATATCTCAAAACTTTTATAAGCTTTCAGTGGACTTGATGCTTTGGAATCGATGAAAATATCAAGTTTTGAAAGGTTTGGACTGAATTTTCTGAAAACGTTCTCAACGGTTGTCTGATCTGAAAGCAACTCAAAAACTATTTTGGAACGAAACTCGTTTTAACTCATTGTCAGGTGACTAGGAATATAATTAAAGGCAGCAAGTTCTTCTGCATTGTGTAGACACTTTCCTCCAAAAACCGATTCATCATGCACCAGACAGACCATTATGGAGTATGCTCGGTGGGATAGGATTTCATTCAAGTGGCCACCGACTTTGAATCCAAATACTTTCTACCAGATTACTAAGCCATTACAGTTAAAGAGAGGTCTTCTGTCACGATAATAAGAAATATCATAAAAAATTTCAGATTTAAAGCATTTGAAATACAATACTTTACATTGTAAAACAGTGGCCAGAAAATCCATTAGTCAACAGAGCTAATCATCAACAGCTCAAAAACCTAAGCAGCCTCATTTTTCTAAACTTAAAGTATGCAGGTAGGTTTATTGTTATTCCTTAATTAGGGTTCTCTTACGCTGGACTTTACTATGAACATCCCCAATATAATCTGTGGCTCGCGAGTCTCAACTGTGCATTGTTTTACAATTATTGTGGTGGATTAAATCAACTTTCTGCTTTAAATAACATTAACCGCCTTTGGAAATCAACTGTTATTATCTATTTACAAATAATAATAGATAAAATTAAATAACCAGGATCCTCTACCAAATCGTATTATAATATATTTAGAAGCCCTGAAAAATACAATTTAATTATTTTCGTTATTAATATAAGTTACATAATTTGATTTTTGGAATTAGTACTCCTGATTTGTCCTAGTTCAAATTCTAAATAGCAATGAAGGAGGGAGAGTCAAAATGATGCCCCATTGTTCATTCGCTCTTATTACCATGTGATATTCTGTTCTTGAATGCAATAATCTCTTCAGTACCTTCAAGTTTTTTTTTCGGAAGTACGTTGGCAACATTCTCACACTAAAGATCTACGCATAACCGAGTTGTTCTTTTTGAAAGTTTTTACCCCATCTGTTGCAATAATACAATTAAATTTCCTCACGAGCCATACCGTAATCTTTCATTGATCAAAAACATAAAGACAATACCTCAACTCCTGCGTACCTTTTCAAAATCAAGTCAAGAACTTTCGGGGGGGGAGATCAAATCCTAAAAGTGTTGATCCACCCAGATTGGACCTGCCCCCTGTTCTGCTTCTTGCCAAAACCCCAAGACAGCATACATTTCAACATCGAACTAAACAAAGTTTTCACTCAAGCTACATACTTCATGCACTCCAGCGGATCTACCAACGCAGAATTTACCATCACTGATTGTAGGTAACAGCACTTCGCGCTGTGGATACCACAACATCCTTCACCTCTTTCTCTCACCAGGTCTCTAATTAAATATA
>JAOUZG010004505.1:3359242-3400154 GCA_026289955.1 Argiope argentata | reverse complement strand
ATTCTGAAAATAAAAGACAGGAAAGAAATATAATAATGAAGTCAATTTGAGTCCATGTCTCTGACCGCCTGAGGAAATTCATATCTCCAATTATGGGATAATAACAAAAAAACATATTCTAAATGGACTGCAGATTTATACACACTAATTAAACCATTTATATTAATTCAATCGTCAGTTAATAACTTCCAGAAATCAATGCATCGCAATATATGCAATTACTCAACACTTTGGAATGATCAAATTTAGAATTTAGATCTTGACTATTATATCAAAATTAAAGAATCATAATAGAATGTAGAGGGTTGCCTTTTCAAAAGAAAATTTATTCGACATTAAAATTAAGCATCCTTCTTCAATACAAAGGTGTATTCTCGCTAAGGATATCATATTATTAGATATCAGATTAAATTGTACTTAGTGCTACAAGTTAATCACGACCTAATTGGTTTGCACGCGCTAACCAATTACACTGACAGAGATTGAATTGCAATTGATATCTAGTTCATATAAATCTATGAATGGGCAATTGAATGGTAGGAAAGCTCTGATTATATTAAAGCTCATTTCATTAATGCAGATATTCCTCATGGATTTCGCATTCAGGGCTGAACCATATCTTTATTGGATGTGAGTAAATGCTCTAAATTCGCATGTCGTCAGTAAATTGGCAACCATTACAAGTTTTTTTTAAAAATCTGAAAGCATTTGAAATTATTTCATTCTATCTTTGATATGATAAAAATAGCAGGAATATGAAATGTTTTATGCCTTCTATTTCTCTACCCTTTTTCTGAGCAATGGTAAATAACCGTATTTCATTCATTTACTATTTATTAGTACTGCAACAATTATTTACCATTTCCTTTCAAATTATATGAAGGTAGATCATATTAATTGCCAATGTTATTTCACCAGTAATGGTTTTTTTTACATGATTTCAGCACATATATGTTCACATACGTGTTTTTCAAGTCGAAATTTGTCTTGATTGCCAAATCTGAACTCAATATTCATTAATATATAGCTTAGAAGATTTATATTGAGCTGTGTAACTAAATTAAAAGATAAATGAAGAGACAAACAAATTGGGGAAAGTAAAATCAATAACATAAAATAGTAACTGTAAAAATTATTTAAATGTTCAATAAAACCATTATATCAAAACTTAATTGGCCAAATTTGACATTTTTGATATAATTATCTGTCAAAATATCCTAAAAACGTTAATTATTTTCAGTTTCTAAGGAAGTTATTAATACTATTATCTATGCAGATTTGACCACATTTTGAAATAATGTCAGATGATGAATTCATCATTTCATAATCAATTTAAAAGTGGTTAATATTGTAGGAGGGAAGCGATTTATGTTGTCATATATAATAAATGTGATTTTGAAATACTGATTTAAATTTGGACATCATGGGGTATATCAAAAGTGAGAAAGATATCAGGCTTTATGATAATAGATTTGATGAGAAATTTTACTTCATTCACCATGTAATTCTGACATAAATAATTTCGTTTCATTACAGCTTGATTTTTGTAATCTTTTTTTGAAAAAGACATTACGATCTTTGTTTTACTATTACTCTGTTTGATTATGATTTCAATTTACCATTTATTCACAATTTAAAAGCAATTTCACTGTAGTCGGTATTATAATAATATTTTCCTATCAACGTGTGAAACTATTCACACATCAACAATTCAAAATATTGATTTTTCTTGGTTAAATCATATTAAATGCTTAATTACCAACTTTTCCACTAACACAATCTTCACTAAATCAATCTTCTTTATTAAATAATTTTATTAGATAAATCCTTGGATAATTTTTCACAATAGTGCATTGAGCAAATTTGAAGCATTATCAATTCAAACTACAATTATCTGATAAATTTAAAAGTCTCACATCAATACCAAGTAATCAAACTATATACTGGATTAACATTTACTAGAATAATTTTTAATTTCAAATACAAATGTTCTTAATTTGCAAACTAATAGTCAAATTAAGAGTTCAACTCTATCCTGAAAGAAATATTTTTAAATATAATCGACAGAAGACAATATCATTTAGACATTTACTTATATTTTACGAAGTAAAAAAATTAAACAAAGAAATGCCTTTTTTTACAATAATAATTAAGAATAATCTTAAAATTGCCATATAGATAATAACCAACATCAAATTATATTGTTTGGTTTGTTTTTCAACTATCATATCAATTAATAATAAGGAAATAAATTTCAAAATTTCATTAGTTAAATTAACTGAAAAACGAAGAGGCTTAAGATTGTTCTTACAAGTAATTCATATAATGAATTATATTCTTTCAAAATGTATGGCGTTGAACTAATTGTTTTCTTCCAGTTATTTAGAAACTCAATTTTAAACTTTGGCAAACTAAAACTTTGTAAAAGTATAGGAAAAATATGTTCATTATCTAAGACAAACTAAGACCTAAATATATGTGTGTGTTAGAATTAAATAATCCTGCATAAAAAGTAAGGAAAATCTCGCAAATCATTGCTTCGTAAATGCGTTTTAAGTAACCCTTATGATAACTAGATGACGCCACCAAGCATGAATTAAGTTGATACTTGTTTTGCATTACAGCTCAATTCACAATATTTTTGAGACAGCTTTCACTCTTTAAAACTGTCGCGGAAAAAAAAAACGCCTGAGAATTGGCACAGGTACCCTATAGGAATAAGAAACTTATTTTATTGTTTTCACTCAATTTTAAACTATAACTAAAAATTTAATAACTTAATAAATTTTGTGTTATGGTAATGTAATAAATAAGATATTACTATAGACCTTAATAAAATTTCTCGCTGCTAGATTTATTTTCTTTTTTTGGATGATGAATTCTGTTTATAAACATGAGCTCTATTTTTTGAGTAATTGTTCTTATTTAATCTTTTAATTGCCTTTTAAATTCTAATAAAATATTTTTGTTATTTTCTGACGAACGTTTTTTTTAATAAAATCTGTGTTTTGTTTCATATTTTTTAATAAAAGTATTTCATTCAAATTTGATTTCGTTAAACAAGATATTCCAGTTCGCAGCATTTTTTAGCTGTATAAAGAAGATAGTGTTATTCTTCTGTGTTACAAGCTAGAGCTGTTCATTTTATTTATTTTTTTAATCTTGCTTGCTCATAAAATAAAGTTTAATTCTAGAAAATTTAGTCATGATAATATATGTTTTTTGCCTACTGTCCTTATATCTTAGATTTTTCTAACTTATGGGATCAGGATTTGATTTGCAACATTTCTGGGAACAATGATATTTCTGATTTAAGTGTAGTAGAATGTAAGTATGAATCCCAATTCTAATACCGTTTTGCATTGTTAAATATTTTTTGTTTACCCAAATATTTATAAAAGACAAAATCAAAAACATAGAATGAAAATGTAAAATTAATTATTAATTAATTAATTATTATTAATAATAATTATTAATAATAACTATTAAATAATAATTATTAATTATTATTATCAATTATTGATTTTTAAAATTAATCATTAATTGCTTAAGGTAATTTGTTAAAAGAAGGAATAGATTTTTTAAATAATAGTGTGATTAAAAAATCACACTTTTAAGCAATGTTCTTTTTAGGTTCAAATGCTGTTCAGAGTAATGAAGAGGAAGGTATCATAGTAGAAGAAAATGAATTAAATTCATTTAATCCTGTAGATTCATTAAAATCAAAATAATAATTCATAAATATCAAAATGCATTATTAAACGGATGTACAAAAAAACATTCGAAGTCTGTCCTTTCACAAGCTTAAATACTTCCACTGATATTTCATCGAATGTAACACCTTTGGAATATTTTAGGATATATGGACTTTCTGCATAGTTTTCTAAAATTTATTTCTCTAGTGCCCTGAAAATCTGTGACCCACTGACTCCCCGAAGGTACATGGATAAAGGAAGCCGAATGACCGCACTCCATCAACATGATGGCCCTTAAGACTCATCGACGGGAACTGTAGTTGAGTCTTAAGGGCCGTCACCGGCCACATCACAATTCTTCCCGAAGGAAGTACGTCCTCCATCAATGAGGGGTGCAAGTTCCCCCTCCTATTTGTGATTCCTCCAATGTGGCGAGATCCAACCACCAAACTGGAAGAATCACCTCCTCCTTACGATGTGTCCTCCGGGAGCTTGATCATGATGATAAAGAACAAGAAGATGAGATGCAATGTAAAAATAAAGAATTCTAAGTTTTAAATTAATATATTTCTGAAAGGCACTCTACATTTATGTCTGCAATAATACGGAAACCGTTTCAGGAATTTCTGTGAAAATATTTGAAACATATTTTTTTTACTTGCATACTATGTCTCTAATTCATTATTTGATATGTTTAAGTATTAAAAGAACTTCTGATTTTATCTAATTATATTTATCAGGCTAATTTTTATTTCAATAAAGGTAAAGAAATTGAAAAGATTTTAAATGCATTGATTGAAGAGTTCTATATGTTATGTTACCTTGAAAAACTCATTATTTTCTGTCTATGATGTCTTTTTCCGAATACTCGAAATTATGAATATATATATATATATATATATATATATATATATATACAATTGTGGAATTCATCGAAACTAACATAAAAAATATGGTACAAAAATAAGATTAGTGGTATTTCCCTCCGAATGTTTACAAATAAACAATTTTGGGCACTTGCAAGTTGACAGCAGTTGTGTAATTCTAGAGAACTTTCAACAGAGCCACAAATTAAATCTGCGCGTAACCGCCATTAATTGCTGGAGAAGGTTACTTTTAAATTAAATGTGAAGGCTATTCTAGCAGTTTTCAATGCGTTTAGGTAAAAACATTTCGTCTACTCTTAAAATATACTTTTAAAACTATATAAATATTGGTTTATTATAAACAGAACATTTAAATGATTTATTTTATGCAAATCATCTATGATAAATAAAATATTTAAAAGTTATACATTCTTAAAATCTCAAAGTTTTAAATTCAAATCCATGGAAGATTTTTTTATTTTTAAACTTCCAAACTGTGCTAGATTGTTCGATGAACTCCATTCGAATTCTTGGAAAAAATCGATTTTACATTTTGGATATGTTTCATTTGATCAACGAGGGTCAGAATTTGAATTAAATAAATAATTTAGGTAGAAAGATTAAGCATGAAATTTTATTTATTTATCCTGTTGTGTTTTTGAGTTATTTTAATAACATATATAAGAAAAGATCGCATGATATATTTTTTTTTTCACTCCAAACTTTTTTTCAGGTCTAACTTTTAAATGAAAGTCCTGATTCTATCTAGCTCCTTGCTCTTTTGAATTTGGATGATTTTTGAATTACAAATTTTATACAATTATTCTTTGCCTCTCTTATAGTTATGCTTTTTTTTTAATTCCTACTATTTGTTCACACTCTTCCCATTTATATTTATTTATATAGATTGTCCAAATTTTCAATCTTCAATATAATATTTTTTTTCTTCCACTCAAGTTCAAATACATTTTTTCAAGCTCGCAGTGATGCTTAATATTAATGCATTTTTTAAATATTAATTTATTAATTCAATTTAATGAATTTTCAATAATTTAAATAGAGTTTCAACATTTTGTAATGAAAATTGAAATCAACATGCAATAGCTCATTCGGTAACATGTTAGGATTTCAGTATTTTTTCACGTGAAGGTTAAGAATGCGAGTTCAATTCTTGCAAAAATCAATAGTTTTTTGATAAATTATATTTATATTAATTGTAATTATTTAATAAAAAGTAACTAAAATAAAAATTTTCTTTGTTGACCTATATATATATTGCCTTATTGCCTTATTTTCTTTGTTGACCTATATATATATTGCCTGTTCTTTTATATATATATATATATTGCCTGTTCTGTTGTCCTGCCATATATTAATAAGCTAGGGTTTTAATTCAATATAATATAACTTCATATTCTACATAATTATTAATATGATTTCAAAATTATTTTTTTTAAATTTAGGAGCTTCTAAAATGTTTGTTTCCATAAAAATTTCTATTATGTGGGTATTTAGTTGAAACGGTTTAACAATAAAAGAAATTATTTTACTAACAAAAGACTTTAATCATTTTGATTTATAATCAAGAAATCATATTTTTTATTTCAATAATGATAGTCACTAATAAAAAAGTGTTCACAGAATTTATAAAAAAAAATCTTAATAAATTTTCTTTGCATGCATGCCTAAGACAGTTTGGTTAAGATACAGCATATATTAAATGCCGTCACCAATATTACATGGTCAAGATGCTTTTATCTTGGACCCACAACATTCGTAGATCTGAAACATTACTTTTATCTCTGTAGCTCAAAAGTCATCAATGATTTGGCAGTAGAATTTGGAGAATGAATCATGTAAAAAAAATTGTTGCTTTTCTTGCTTACATGATAATTTATTTGATAGTGAAGATTATTGCCTGGGTGAAATGCCTTGATGACGCAGGTTGTCTTTTATGTGGTTTATTGGTTAGTAACAAAGGGCACATGATTACGCCATACTGTAGCAGGTCTGGAGAACTACACATAAAATTTTTGGGGAGAGTGTCGAGATCAAACTCCCTCTAAAATGAAACAAACTAAATGAATCAAATACGCCTCTTATGGAGAAAAAAATGTGCTAATATCAATAATGGGACCACGCAGTGTTTATACGATAGATAGTTATACGCCCTAGAAGACAACGTAGTTAACCCTTTCATTTCTGAATTTTTAAAATTTGTAATTAAAAAATGATGGAAATTAGTGAAAAAGATCCCCAAGAAAACAGACATTTAATTTCGTCTCATTTTCACCCCAGGTATACGAACCAGGTATACGAATCGTGAAACCTGATGGTGGCAAAAAATCAGTTTAAAAATAAATGGAAACTAAAACTTTAAATACCACGGTGGCAAATATCACCAGGAGGGCCGAAATCTTAAATGAATTCTTAGCAGATCAAATTCATACTCCAATCATAGATTAAGTAATTATCATCCAAAATTTTATTAAAATTAATCGATATTGCAATAACTTAAAAATGTTTTCTGCAAGAGAATAAAATTTAGAAACTCTATGAAAATATTTCAATCCCTCCATCTATAAATAATGTATCCTTCTCATTATAAACCAAATCAGAATTTTTTGAAATCTTTTATACTAGTTTAATTAAAAAAAACTTTTTTTACAATAGTTTTCCTCTATTTAATAAGCAAATATATAAAAATTATTAGAAGAAACAAATTTCAGTCAACAACATTTATTTCATATTGTTTTTTTAACTCTAGAGGTTTCCCTCTCTGCCTCCAACAAAGAGAAAAAAGTATTTAATTGATTGAATACCACATACAGATAAATAAGTAAATCATACACCGCTATGGCCGAAGTCGAGATCAGTTAAATCAACGGACACAACAAAATTGCCCACTTACGATGCGTATCAACATTTGCCAATGCTGAAGACCAAAAATGACCAAACATCTCTAACCCTAAAGACCTCTACTACCTCTTGGACTTCATAGTTCCTTTATTTCGACATTGAATTAAAGAAACTCTAATTCGATGTAAATTTATTTATATAAATGAAAATAGCAAATTGAGATGCCATATTGTGTCATTTAAATATCAAATTAATTAACATTGTATTTAATTCAGGAAATCCATGTCTATTATAAGTGCATATGAAACAAATCAAGGGATAGTAATAAATTTATTGTTAAAGAGCCCAATCGCGTCGATATTATTTTTGTATTATTGAAATTTTTACTAACTTAAAAGAAGGAAAATAAATTTAGTTTAAACTTTTCCTCATAAAACGGCTTTGAAAGGTGAATATACTCTTCTAGTGGCCAAATATGCCCTTCTTTGTCCCACATTTAACGAAGCATGTTCCGCTGTTGTATTTATTCCTTTACATTATTAGCAGAATATTATTCAACAATTTTCTTCAATAATTTGGCTTGTTGAGCGTCGAATATACTTGATTAATTAAATCTTGGTTATAGTAAAAAATTACCATATCAACTCATTAGTTTCATTTCATTGAAAAATAATTTTGACCATTCTCTTGTATTGGAGGAAGACTATCTTTCCTGACATTTAGACATGTGATTTTTTCTATATTTTCCTCTACTTCTATTCTGAAGTTAAGATAAATTTAAAATCATATTTATTTCCTTATTATTAATTGCTTATTTGGGGACACAACCCTTTCATTTCCTCTTACACTTTTGTGAACTTGCCCTTATAGTAACCGAGCTTTAATCTGTTTTTAATTTCATTTATTTTCTATTTTCTTCTGGCATTTAATAACAAATAAAATGAACTATGAGTCATGCGTATTTTTTTTATTCTTTAATATTTCCTTTAATAAAAGTTGTCAAATATATACCTTTGCTAATAGCCATTGTAAAGGCAATTTACCATTAGATTTTTCTTACTGAAACGAGTATCCGTTTTGATGTATTGTGATGAAAGCTTTATAAGCCAGATAACATCTATAATACACAAGTAATTTCTTTTGTAATGTGGTTATGTTATACGGTTACAAACCAGAACGTCTCAAATGCAGTCCTAAAAAAATCCAATCTGCCATAATATTAATGAACAAATGCTATTCAAACTTGATTATTAATTTTCGATCTATCAGTGAAAACTTGATGGATTGATTCAGATTTGAAAAAAAAACCTTCAATCATTTGGGAAAACAGCCCAAGTACTAGATGATTCTTCGAAGTCAAAATTTTAGGATCAATCATTCTGTTAAATAGCTTTAGATTTTTTTAAAATTATTACTGATTTGTTCTGAACAACTATTTTTTATGCTAGTTAGTACAGTTAGATAAATTCTAAAGTACTTCAAATGAAACTAATCTATAACATTTTAGTTGTAGAATTAATTTTGTATTTTTTTTTTTTCAAAATTTCAGTCCTGTACCTCTGCCAACTATAAAAAAATTTCCCTATCATTTTAAAATAGATCTAGTTAACAATTACAAGTATAACGCTTTAATATGACACTCTTTTCATTCTTATCATCTGCACATTCATTCTGCATGTGTTTCTTTCTAATGCAATTAACAGTGGAATGAAACTCAAATAAAAATACTTTTATTTCCAGATATATCGTATTATTTACATAAGATGCTCCATTTCCATTTAAATACATTTCATGTCAATATGTAATGTTCTTTATGAAATTGTAACATAATATATATGGATATTTTTGTTATTAAAGTAAGTCGTTATTTATTTGTTCATCGATCAAAGTTCTTGAATATTTATACTCTGATTCTAATGAAATTGTATAAGGCGGAATTCCTCAATATCTGATATTGAATCCTCAGCAAATATTTGAATATCAGCTTAATTATGAATATTATCTTAATATGTCATTCACCGCAACGCAGGCAATTCACTAGATCCAGCAACTAAAGCTCTATTCCTTGTTGACCAATCTTCCTAAAACCTGTTTATTCATCTGACAATCCTGAGAGGTATTCGGATTTGTCACAGCATAAACTTAATGTGAAAGCTTCTAATTGCGTTAAAAGCGTTCAAAATGTCTAAGAAAATTTTTAAAAAGAAGATTCTTTCAATGTTTTAGCTTGTTCTATAAATGTTAATACCATCCTAAGAAGAGTTTCTATTTTTTTACCCTTTCAAAAGTCAAATTGAAGTCAAGTTTTCAAACCCTTCTTTTTCTCCAAGTAATTGAAGAATCTATAAGCAACTAACTTGTTGCTAATAGATATAAATGCCTCGTCCTATATAACTGGCTTCTAATTAACTATCACATAAGATTGTATGATTTATAATTAGAAAGATTTTTGCTATCTTTTGAAATTAATGTTGTTTTAATAAATTTCCATGGCTAAGGGAAAATTCCTGATATTGGCAAAAGTTTGAAATGTCTAAAAGTTCTTGCTTATCTTTCCTAAAGATTCTTCAAAATAAATTCAACGACCTTCTATCGATACTCTGTACAAATTTCTTTTAAAATTTCTAATATAAATTTATATTTCATTAAGAGTAAAAGTTTTATTATGTTCAACATTTTGTAAAAAAAATAAACTTTAAGGTTTTGATGAAGTTAAGTGTTGTCTTTGAACATAATTCTTACTTTCAGTAACCAATCTTAAATATTAACCATTTTCTTTAGTAAATAAAGATATTTTTAAATCATATCTCTTGTTTTTAAGTATTTCTTAATAAAACCAACAAAAGAATTTTTTTAATTAATTTCTTTAAAGTTTCTTTCATGTATGCATTCTTTTTATCTATTATTAATATTCTTACAATCCTGTTTTTATAAATAATTAGCCTACTTTGTCTTTCATTTAACTTATAAATTGTTTGAATACGTTTCCCTAGAATTCTCACTTTACAGCGCTGTTCATTTTTGGTTTTGAAGGTTTTATTAGGTGCATTTTAATCCTAAGTTTTATTGGTTCAAGGATGAACATCCAATCCACCGAGATTAATTATAGCTTAACCTATTAAAAATTATTTATCTAATTTTCTTTTCTTAAAGACTGCTTTTGTATAGTATTATTAAGTATTAAATTTTGAAAAACAAATGTTTTTTTTTTCATTTTCTTTATTAAAAAATTTACTATTTTGTTCATTATACACTGCAGATTAGTAATTTTCTCTCATCTCACTTAAAATTTTAAATTAGTTTACAAAATAGAAGTGGCTAAACTTTATTGAATTCAAAAATTTGTTTGTAGAAATTAAACTTCTCTTATTTGAAAAATGACAGAAAGTAGAAAGGTTCGGTATTAAATGTTTAGCCATACTAAAAAAAAATTCATAATTTGTGTAATATTTCAACAAATTATTCAAGAATTTTTTTTATTTGATAAAATAATACCGTTTACCAAAGTAAAAAAGTAATTTTCAAACTATAAGGATGATAATAAATTGTTATGCCTCCGATTATTATGTAACAAGAGTGTTCAAAAATGAACATACTTTTGAAAATGCACTGCATTGTTTCCTTTAGTACATACATCTTAATTATCAAAGTAATAAATTACAAAAAATGTACCAAAATCATACTTTAAGTAGAAGTCTAATCATTGTGGAAAAAGAAGCTGTAGCTTCCTAATTTCGTCATTAAAAAAACAAAAAAAAATGGGAAATGAAATATTTGTTGCAATAGTGGAAACGATTTAGGTTTCTTCAAAGAAGAGCAATAATAGAAGAGCAAAGAAGAGCAGATATTTGACCAAATCTGATGTGACTATATAATTTAGAATGTCACTACTTTTGAACAATCAACAATTTTATAAATTCCAGCTTTGAGACAATTCCGAGTTCTGATTTGCTTATATTCTTCGACTCTATGGTGTCACTATATTGTTCCCTACTAGAGATTCACGTACAAGATAAACAGAATATATGAAAAAAACAGTTAAAACGAGACCTTTTTAACATCTGATAATTTGCGAAAATCACAACAAGATGCTAAATCTAATGAAGTAACTGAAATTGACTCTATGCAATATCCCCATCGAGCTTTTTGGTCAACAGAGGCGACTAATATTGCTTTGGTTGATACTGTCATTATGTATAAGATATTTTTAGCATGTTACAGGACAAAATGAAGGACTGTAGTCTTCGCACTCTGTAACAACAATGGACATTAGTTTTCACGAAATGACAGTTAATATTAACATTTACATTAAAAACAATAATTTTTTGTTGCTGTTGTCCATCTATTGTATTAAATAATACTTTTTTTTCCTTAAATGCATAACTCTAGCTGGACGATTGTGTCACAGTTTTGTTTCATATTCTTTCAGAGATAACTATCAATAATATATATTCGATTTCCCTATGTAAAGAGTTATTTCATAAATGCTTTTTGCCCATATGTATTCCATTTATTAATTATATTTTACAGAAAGTTTTTTTTTATTCCAAACGTTTCAGCATAAATGTAAAAAATTCTGTTAAAATAAATGAATAAATGTTTCATAAAAGAGATACAATACAATACAATTTTATTAGATATCTACAATTTTACAATTTTATTAGATAGATACAATTTTATTAGATATCTACAACACTTCTTATTACAAACTGTGAAAATATATTCTTAGAAAACTCGTTGATGAACCTACTATGATACATGAAAATTAAAACGTTTACATGTGTATGAAAATGATATGTATATGAGAGAAATCAACAATGAATCCTATTTTAAGTGAATAATACTTCTCTAACTTACGTGATTGAATGATATTTATCAGCATAGAAATAAAAAAAAATCTTCTAGAAAGTCAAAGTTCTAATCTCCGGTACATGCTTAAGAATGCAAGACTCTTTCCAGCACTTATTTATAAAGTTGAATTAATCGTAAATTAATTTTAATTAACTAGTTCGTGAGTATATTTGAGAGATGATCTCAAATACATAAGTCTTTTCATTAAATTGATATTCCAAATGAGCAAATCTGTGAAGTTTATAATAAAAATTACTAAAACGGACAAATATGTTTATAGTTCGTTTGTATTGTAGCACGATGCAATACCATTACATTAGTCACTATGGATGATGTTGAAAAATGTGTTTGCTCAAGCACAAAGATCTACTTCTGCGGTTGTAGTGAAAATGCAATGTTATAAATATCTTCCATCGATTATGACTTTTTTTTTTCATAAAACGATTTTTCATAAAACGAAAAAAAAAAAAAACGCTCGCTTCTTCAGACTTCAGCAGAACTTGCTTCCTTATTATGAAGTTCTGGTTGTACTGCAACCTCCGAATGTTTTGATAATGCATTTATCAAATGAATAGGAAAATTATCAAAACCTTGGAATCCTTGAATTGGACCATCAATAATAATTTCTGTGGTTCCGTAATTATCAAAGTTTTCATTAACGTAAGGAGCTCTGTGTTCTTGATAGCCACCTTGGTAACTCTGCTGTCTTTCGCCAGGGAATATTCCACCTCTTATAACCTCAAAATTACCACTTCCTAGAATGCCATATGAATATCGTCTAGCCTCTGAAGGATGGTAATAACCAGGCCCCGGATAGAAGCGACCTTCGGCGCTAACTGGTACAGAATAAGATGGAACAGAATGCGTCTGTGGCCTATGGGGATAACTGGCTGGAGCTATAGGAGTTTGGCCATAGTAAGGGATAAGTTGAATAGTGCCACCATTGTATGTTCCAGTAATGGGAATAAAACCAGAACTCGAATCTTGTTGGTCCCCTACTCTAGAATACCTATAGCGATCGTGGGCTACTTCAGAAGCAGAGGTTGCGATGTCTGAAACAGCAGCTTTTGAATCATCTACTGATCTTCGACGTCTCTGAGTTTTGTGGTTTTGTTGCTGGTTTGCTGCGGCTGCGGCTGCTGCTGCAGCGGCGGCGGCAGCTGGAGAGTACATTGAAGTGGAAGGAAATGCTTGCTGAGGAATCTGTGGATAAACAGCCTGTGGAGTTGCTGTTCCTGTATTTGTATTCTGTGGAATTCGATGATTTTGCATGAAAGAATCTTGCTGCATAATTTGGGGCATCACCATTTGATTCATGTTGGATTGTCCGTTGAAAGCGTTTGGATAGGTGAAAGAAAATGGATCATAGGAAGGAACTTGAGTGTTTTGATTAACTTGAGTGGGAGCGAAATTAAACTGAGGAGTGTTAAACATTCCATTTTGGTAAGGATTCTGAAAAGCATTCTGATAATTGGCCATAAAATCTACAGAAAGAGGTGTGCCATTTTCAGCTCCTTGAGCTCCGTATTCTATTGGCTTCTCTTGATTTGTGAGAGCCACAGGTGTTTCGCTTTGGTAAGATGTACCTTCATCATCATACTTCACTGGACTTGGCGTCCTTTCTCTAGATACATTGAAAACTTTTCGAAAGTCGTCAAGAGCTTGATTGTCACCTTGTCTTGGTTTCTGAGATCTTCCACCGCTGTTTCTTCTTCGTTCCGATTCCGTTTTTGTTTTCTTTTCCGTTTCAAAGTCTTCGTCATCGTAACGAAGAAATCCGGCGCCATCGAAAGACATTTCGACAGGTACATCATTCATTATAGAAACCGAAGGTTTGTGATATGAAGAGTATAATTCGCTTCCCATTGGTACATTATCTTTATTTCGAGAATTTTTCCCAACTCTCAAAGGATTTCTTATATTCTTTTTAACATCATCGCTTCTTCTTCTTCCGTAGGTATTACGCTTCTGGCGTTTATGCATCTGAAGGCGGGAGTCGGAGTTCGATGAAGACACATTCTGGATTGCACTTTCTGCATTAAGAGGAGAATCCGTCGTGTAAAAACTGCTCAAATCCCCTGGATATACCAGCTGAGTAGGAAGTGGTTTCTTGGTGACTGTTCTCAGAGTTTCACTGTCATCATCTTCATCAATGTCGTGATGATGCTCTTCCGCATGATATGTCACTTGTCTTTTATCTATAAAATTATAAAAATATAAATATTAGGTAAAAACATTTTGAAAGAAACTGCTATTTCAAATTTTAAATAAATTATTTTATATAATAATTAGTCATTTATATTTTATTGTAGTTTTTTGTATTCTGTATTTTAATCTAAAAACGAAATACATAATTATTATATTTAACTTTTTTTAATTTTAATGCTGCAATACTTGACAGCAAATAAAAAAATTCCGTGAAAAGCAACCATATTTCGTATAATTTATGCCTATGCCATTTTTTATTTAATATGCTTTAACATATCTTTCACTTAAAAATATATTGCAATTCATATTATTACGAATATGACAATGCTTCATTCTCAGATAGACTCGTAGTCAGAGAATTTTTTAACGGATAGATTCAACAAATATTAAAATCATGCCGAGACAATGATCTCCTCTCCGCTCTGACGACAAAGAGGATCATCCATTATTCGGAAGTGCGGCGAGGTCCCTCATAGGAAACAAATTCTGGCTTTCTTCTAGAATATTCAGTTCGCTGTCAGGAAAGTATTGTTGTTGTTGCTGTTACTTATGGCACTTGCCATGGACAAGCCCCGCTGATACATCAGCAGATTTTAAGCCGGTAATATACGTCTCTTGTTTTACAAGTAGCGCCATCTAGGGCCAAGAGTACGACTTAGTTACTTCAGGAAAGTATAAAAACGGAGATGTGCTGAAGAGGATAGTAAGTCGAATCAAGAAAGATTGTTGTTGGACGAATTTCTTTTTGGAGGTTTGGTCACAAGCTACTTCATTCCTACTGTTTTATACCATTGCGGTCACTTAATAGCAATTAACTCATCATGTTATGCTGACTTCTGCAGCGTCGTTTTCCCTCAATGAACCTATTGCAATTTCCCCTCCTACATCATCTGGATGGATTTTACCGTAACAATAAGTTACGATAAAAGTTTTGAATTTATTAATTAATATTTATTTCATGCTTATCTTCCAGCTTTGTAAAGTGGAAAAAATCGTATCATCTATAAGTTTTTAATCGTTTCGTGACATGAAATCTGATAGTGAAAACAATTACCTCCATCAAAAAAATATTTAATGCACAACAAAATTTGCAATTGTTGTCAAATACATATTTTTTTTATTTCATATATTAGATATTTTAAAATAAAGCAATCCCAAAAAATTTGGCATTTTATATTAATACAAAATCTTAAAATCGTCTGAATCTAACACAGCGAAATAGTATTTGAGCAACTTCCTATCTGTTCTTTTTTTATACGCATAGAGACAATAGGGTAGTATCATGTCTGTCCAATTACTCACAAATATAAGCAAAAATACATGGCGCTTGATTATTGAAATTTGGCAAAGATGTTCTACACCAAAATTATAAATTCAAGCCAAATATACGAAAGGAAGGAGATACTTTGCTTAAAAATATACTTAATAGTTTCCACTGAGTAAAAAATTATATAAGATTCAAAATCAAGTACAATTTTTTTTTCAAACATGTAAGTGCCCTTTAAATTGAAGAAAACATATATACTATTTATTACTTTATTTGTTTATGTCCTACTATCTTTTGTATTCTACAAAATTTATGAACCACCAAATTTATCTGACTGCGCATCAGCATCCTGGCACAGAGACAGCACGTCTTCCTCGTGATCTGATCATCCAGGGTTCAAGTCCCAGTTAGGGCATGTTTGTTCTTCTTTCACACAACTCACTATCTGTGAATTGTGTGAATGTGTGCCCCTATAAAAAGGGGTTGTGCAAGCGAATGTTAGTGTGTGATCCTCATATGAGCTAGAATTCAGACCTCTGCCCTCGGGTGGTCAGGGATCAATACCCTCAGAAGCTACTGCAACCCCGCTTTCCTTTGTAAAGCGGACACGAGATCTTTATCATCATAGGACTACGCGTCGGTAACCCATTCCATATAACTTCTGAACGTATTCAGTTTTATCGAATTTATATTTTTTGATTGAGTTATGTTAATTATTACCTTTGCCTTTACATGTATACATGTTGTGGGGAAGTTACATTTTTAAAGTTCAATTAAGAAATACTCGATTTGCGCAATGATAAAAATACTCAAGTAGAGTTTCTTTAAATAGAATTAGGTATCAGTTGAACAATCTAGTTGTAATGGGAATGCCATTTTAAAATTATATTAATTAAGAATAAAGTAATTATTATTATATATAGAATAAAATGAATTTTATTGTAGCTTTCATTATATCAGCTGTTAACAAATAGATCTTTCACGGTTATTGCATGAACATTTTCTTTCTGATGTCCTAAATTCTGGTTGGTTCAAGAAGAGATTCTTAACAACAACAAAAAACATTTCAACCATGAGATAACAATAGTTCAGTTATATTATTGTCCCGTTGTAAAACAACGCTAGGGCTATTTTAGTAGAGACCACGTAATGTTGAACCGCGATCAAATGATGAAGACAACACCTGGGCTAGCAACCCTCACTCCACATCCCACCAGTGGGAGGAATTCTACCATGACGGATTTAGCGGACAACAGACTCCCTTAAACGACAGATCATTGGTGGAATCTGGTCTCGAGCCTGAAACTCTACGAGTCAAGAGTCGATACCTTACCACCAGGCCACCGCGGTCCCTTGAGGCAACAATAGTGAGGCAATCTAGTAGTAATGGGAAGCACATTTTGACGTATGATGGATTTGATTTTCAGTACAAAATTTAAAAAAGAAAAGGAAAGCATTATCAGCGCTTATATTTGCCTCGGTAAGCACAATGAACTTGTAGGAGTTTTTATAATAAAACTCAATACATATATCCATCTTCCACGCGAATAATCGGCTTACTGTGTCGTTTCCTGATAGCTGTAGAAGCAAATAATTCTCCCCTCCCACCACATTGCATGTCATTGTTAATCTGTTATAAAATAATGCCATATAAAAACATATTTCCAACATTTAATTTCTCGAAAGGAATTTACTTCCATTCTTTCATTGTTTCATAGCATTCCTCCTAAAGAATTCAGTTTGAATGTATGAGAACCACTGAGCTATAATAAAATGTTCTTTAAAAAAAGATTAAATACTTTTAATTTTACTTTCATTTGCTTTCATGTTTATGTTTTTAAATATATATTTCCGCATACTAAATGCAGGATTTCATTCATTTATGTGAGATATTTAATTAAATGCAGTCATTTTTATTATCTTAATTGCGCGGAATCATCATATCTTCAGTAAAATAATAATTAAGTGATGACACAACATAAGCAGGAATTTCGCTTGAAAATTGCTCGGGGTAATTGAAGCTTTCAAGAAGGCTCTCGGAATAACATTTCCTCCATCACTCTTAATGAGGTGGGGTTTCATAACAGAGTAATCAAGCTGCTGGCAAGTATTGCGAGAAGCGTAATTATGTTTCATAACATCTGCTGCTCTCAAACAAAACCTGAAAATTTTCTCTGATAACCTTAAACTCATTACTATTATCTACAAATTATTTCAATTATTGCACGTGCCAGTCTCTTGGCATAGGGTAGCGAATATTCACCGTGATTTTGACGTCTCGGGCTCAAATCCCGGTTCGGGCATGGTTGCACATCTGTGTTCCTCCAGTAAGGTGTGTGAATTTGCCCCCTGTAAAAAGGGGCTGTGCAAGAAATTGTGATGAGTGAGTTACAAAATCCGTAATCTTGGACCTAGTTGGCACTACTACAAAACAAGAGACGCTGATTAGGTTTAAATCGCTGACTGTCTTGATCTTGTCTATGTCCAGTGCCATAAGAAACAATAACAACAACGTTATCATATTTGAAAAGAGCTTTTTAAGAATTTAATATAACAAATATAATGGAATTTGAAAACTTTTATAATCCATTATTCTATAGAACGACTTTCTAGAAACAACGGTAAGATGTAATATGAAATATGACCAAAACTTTTCAATATAATACTAAGTAAGAAATGGGATAGATTTTTGAATTTTATTACCACTTTCTTATTATTTGGTAAATTTCTAAGAAAGCATAAAAATTTTTGTGATAGTCTTCAGCTCACAAATATTATCAACACAATTGTGAAACATCGTAGAACTAATTGACTTTGTTCTGTGGCGGGATTTCACATTGTCACTTGAGACGGTCCACCCGTGTCTTGAGGAAAGTGTTCTAAAAATTAGTTCAGTGTATATAGTAGTAACAGGTCGACGACAAGGTATTAACATTGCAGCCTTGTTGACAGAAAAAGATTCATGTTTACTACTTCTTTCAAAAAGGAAAGGAAAATAAACAAATGAAAAATCGGGGGAACTAACCAAAGAGCCTTAATAAAAAATTGCGAGTAAAAATTAGATCAATAAATAATTTCTCAAGCAATGAAAATATAAAAATATATAAAAAAAATTTAATGATATTATTAAATTTACAATATATTTTAAACTAAAAATAAAAAGAGAATTTTTCGTCGAATAATTTTTAAAACAAAATAAACAAACAAATTACCAATTGTCAATTGCATTTGTTAGAAATACGTTTCTCCCGCTAGAATTAGGATTGCCGGCAATGAGGGGATTTTTTTTAAATGTCTTGTTGCCATTCAAGTCCGATATTTACATTTTCAGTAAAGTAAACTCATTTGTTTTCGCGAAAAAACATCGCCATATTTCTCGAAATCAGTGAAAATTTCAAAAATTGAAAAGTTGTAGTTGGACGTTAAGTATTTAAACAAAATTCTTTAACCATTTCTTGTTTAATCAGCTCCAAATGGAATCACTACATCGTAAATCAAACCAGTTTATAATAAAAGTAGAGAGAGATCGTTTTCTGTTCTGAAGTGTATCGAGAACCCAAAGAGCATTAGTGTAAACTAACTGTACTTAAACACCCTTATTTAATATTCCTTTAGTGCATCTGTAAAAAATAAACTATTATTATTTTTTAAAGTATTCAACCCCATTTCCAAATTCTTTGTACATGAGTAAACAAATTTTCTTCAATTATGTATTCCTACATCTATAAGTTTCAGTGTAACGGTCTGAAACTGCTATATTCTAATACCATTCAAACCTAAATGAATAATATTTTGTTTATTCATACATTTGCATCTTAAATGTATATCAGTTTAAAGACCCCAGTATCGATATATGCTATTTGGAATCTTAGAAAAGCAAATTAAAATTTGATCACATCGAGTCACATCTATTTAAAGATTAGTGATGTTGATTGAATGTGCCATCAGCAATCAACTTTTCTCATATTGATGTCTAACAAAATGCCGAAAAATCGATTTCCATCTCAGAATCTCATCATTTCAATAATTTTCAAATTCACTGAATCTATGGTTCTAGAATGACAATTTTAAGAATACATCTGAATAAATGAACGCTTTACTTCCAATATTCAATAAATTAAATTCAATTGTCATCGAATCTTATGCATTTTCCAAAATCTTGCGCTGGTTTAGTCGTGGTGAAATCACCAAGCCCAAACTGCGTAGGGTGTCATTCCCTCGCCATATCAGAAAATTCATCGAACATATTTATCTGAAGTTGTTATTGCAGTATACGATTTGAATAAAGACAGTAAGTTGTAGAAGTAGTAGGTGATATGAGAAAGCATTAAAGAATGCACAAAGCCTTTCAAAGTATTGTGTCGATTAAACATCAATAGTTATTTGCACTCATACTTACACTTAAAGTGAAAGAGATTTAATGATTTCTTTCGAAGTAAAATATTCAGCTTCAATCAGAAAAAAATTAATCAAGTTGTAAATAAAGTAAGAGTAAATTATTAATCAAAGATTAGTGAAACTAAATTCAACTAAATATAATTATTTTGAAACTTTCCAATGCGTTTCAAAAACAATCTTCATCAAGGTGAATTTTTTCAACTGTTTTCATTTACAAAAATAGAAAATTTTAATCAAAAAAAATTTAGATCCACGTTTGGGATTGTGATCTATTCTTTTAAGGCATTCTAATCTAAAGAATCAATCAATCTCTATAAATGGAGTGGCATTCGAAAACCCTTTCTGTACTTCTTATTTAAGAAAGTTTCGTATCAGTTTCCAAAAACAGTCTTCCCTTTTATAGCCACACGCAACAATTAAGAGACTAAAAAAATCCCATTTCTTTTTATTAAAAACCCGATTTTCCTCTGACTCATTATCCCTACGAGTCGCGTTCCTTTCTGATCTGACTATTTTTGTAATTCGAATTAAAACTAAACAGAATTTCGTGACTGAAAGGGAAAGGATTTCCCGTCATTACAGCATGTAAACAAAATTTCGAACGAGGAAGTAGAACATCCATCCATTCCTTCTTCAATGAACTGACGTTTTTATTTCATTTAATGATTATTTTTTATTCATTTATTTATCGGGGTTTTTTCCGTACTCCCACACAGAAGGAAAAACAACAAATATTGTTTGTCATAAAATAGAAAGTAAAAGTCACTTTCCGTTAAAAATGGAATGCAAACTTTTATTTTTCTTATTCTAAAGGCGTTCTTTTTCCGACCCAATTTCCACTCGCTCTAGTCCCAGACCATTTTGCCCCGCCTGGGTGACTTGGAGCCCTCTGAATGACATAAGTCCGCGTTTCTTCTAAACAAATGCCCGAGATTCTGTCAAAGACTTTCAACTCATCCATGACCCATGAGGAAACTGGCTTGCGTAATTGAGCAAGATCAAGGCATGGAGAAAGGAAGGCATTTCTCTAAAATTCTCAGGATCTTTTCAACATGAAGAACTTAAGACTTCCCGTAGAAATAAAATTAGGCTATTTTTCGCTAAAGAGAGTAAAAATTTCAAAGAAAATAGCTGGGAAACATTTAAATCAATTATCTAAAAAGTGGGCTAGCTAATCTAAAAAAAAATTTCTGCACATACTCTTTGAAACGCCAAAATAAATTATCTTCTGAAATGAATCGATGCATCTGACATCGCAGTCATGAAATAAATGAAACTGTATGTGTCGTCTGTGACATGGTTCTATGATGTAATGTCGCATCTCATTTTTCAAATTTTTTCAATTCAACTCAAAGGGATGAAATTGCGGAAAAGAATTTCGTCTGCACTTTTCAGTAATGAAATTAAGTTTCACAGCTTTTGTATTAAATAATATTTGATCACGTGGCCAAAAAGCAATTTACAACTTAAATTCTGTTGTTTAAAAAGATTTTTATTCTATTATTAAATATGACTAACATATGAAAAATAATTCTTATTAAGGCAGACAAACAATTATATACATTAATAAACACTTTCACTAACATTTGATTGAATTTTAATGCTTCATATTATTAACAAAGAAATATACATTATATTAAGGTTTTGTTTTCGAAGTAATCTAATTATACCTTACTGTACTGCACATAAATGTAAAGAGAATTTTTTCATAAACAATAATCCTTCTGAATAATAAACTCTCAATCTTCCTTAAACTTTGAAAGCCATATAAATGCTTTTATAAATGGATGTATCAAGATTTACCTAATTATAAATGAATGTAACTAATCCTTAAATCAAAAATTACTATCTCCATAAAAGTACAGCGATTTTCTAAAATGATCAAATATTGATTTTAGGCAAAAATCCTTAATTATAAATACCTTTTTATATAAATGTAATACTATCTTATCGTTATGTGTAATAATTTTCAAGTGTAATTAAGTTAATCGTTTTAACAAAACTTAGCAAAAAATGATACTATTATTTCTGTATTGAAAATCTATGTAACTAAAGAGAAAAACTCTGAAACAAATATGGTTAAAAGAATCGTTCCAAATCATTCAAAATCGTTTCTGAGGCTATCTCTGTTTTTCGAATTATTTTGTAAAACTCAGCCATTTTGAAACCTGATAATTAGATCGTTGATTAACCGAATTATTTTTTTATTTGAAATCAAATTTCATAAAATTAAGAAACTTTTATCATTTATAAATGCAATTAAAGAAGAAAAAAAATTATTTCAGCCTTAAAATTTGAATTAATTAACGAATATTATATGTGCATTAGAATTTGGTATATTTTAATTAGTTTTCATCAAGTCTTGAAGGTTTAAGGAATGTGTGCCAACTTTGTAAAACAACTCTATCCATTTTGTTACGTCAAGGCATCAAGAGCCAAGATGCCATTTTCTTACGTCTATAAGCATCTAAAACAATTATGATCTTGCACATTCGAATAATATAACCCTTTGGAAGGAGTTACCTAAAATAAAGCTTTAATGACTGAGACGACATCCTTATTTTTTACTATTATACATCCATTTATAATTGACAATAATAGGTATGTTGTATAAAAATGTTTATTTAGTCATACTTAAAAGCTAAAAGAACAACAAACTTTACCAAACTTTTTTTAAAAAAATGAAATGAAACCAAATGATTTACAGTATAGATCATCAAATATTTATGCCCGAACAATTAAATAAATGTTTAAAATATCTAGCCATATACCACATCTCGTAAGCTAACCCAATATTTAGTTTAAGTAGTAAATTATTCTCTTTAAGCTATCCATTATTTTGCTATAAAAGCACACGTGAGGCATGATTTATCTGTCCTCAAATTACCCAGCAATTACTCTTCAAATAATTTCTGTTCTTTTCCTGAAAGTAATTTCGTGAAAGCGTCCTTTCTTTCACCTCCTGCCAGTGGACTCGCTTCGGAAGCAGATGACAGAAGGCAATTTCCCATTTGACCTTTTATTAATTTCCTATAAAAGATGTGTTCCGCCAGTTTCCTCTTTTATTCATGAAGCATGTACAAGAAAAACTGAACATCCTTATTTGTGTTTGAAAGGAAGCGATCAACACGAAAGAGAGATCAGAGCGTTGCACACGGAAAAAAATGGAAATGAAGGATAAATTTGAATTTGCTTGGACGATAACTTTATAAATAAATTCACACCGAAACGTTTTTGCTTTTTCTTTTCCATTCTGGTTTTATTTTTAGACTTGAATTGTTTCCTTAAGTTTGTGATTTATAAAATTATCTATAATTGAATTGTCAAAAGAGAATTTTGTTTGTCAAATGACTTGTTTAAATCAAGTTTTAAAAGTTACAAGATTTATGGATTTCTCTCTCAGAAATCAAAGAGTGCAAAAAATATTCAATTTTGTAACCATCATTAAGAATTTAGATAAAATCTAAATTAATATTCTTGTAATATATGGTAAATTATATAAATTATGTAACTTCCAGTAATTCATATGCAGAAATATTAAAGCGTTAGTTTATATGACTTGAAATGAAATATTAATAAGTCTGAATTAATTGTTTGAATTTTATATCAGACAATAAATGCAGATTATCTTGAAAAACGGCTTAATAAATTTTATATCAATAGGCAATATACAATGGCTTAAGCGATACTACCAAAATGAAATTTCTTACTTCATTATTTAAAACGCAGAATTTTTTATTCTTCGATAAAGAGTAATTTAGCACTCTGATATACAAAAACAAAACTTATTTCACTATTGTTATAAGGTAGATTTTCATGCCACTCTATAACGAAGCAAAGCAAAGCACGAAGCAAATTGTAAATTATAGACTCTACGAATAGCGGACTGAAGATTACAAAATATGTGGATAAAATGTTTTGATTTTCTAAAAATTCTTTAATATTTTCCCATTTTTTTTGTCTTTTAATAACTTTAAGCTTAGAAATAAATTTAGAATATGAATAAGAAGTTTTAAAAAAGTATAAAAAATAATGTTTGTTTGTAAATTTAATAAATATTATTTTTCTGAACATTTTTGGCAATTTATGAACACAAATGGCTAAAGATGGATATTTTAAGATCAAACTATTTAAAATAAAGCTGGTCATTAGAAAATGTTTTGTATTGTATAATGTTTTTAAGAAAGGTATCATGTACAATAAATTTTAAGCTGGAAAAATTAGATTTGTGAAGAAACTAACAAAAATATCTTTGACGGGAAAGATTCAGAGAAATTAGTCATTTGTAATTATTTCTACTTCTTATTTGAATTAAAATAAATATGTGAGAATTAATTAAGAGAAAATTACTTGTCCATATTTGTAACATTGATTTGAATGTAATATTGTTGCATGTGTGGTGGAATCTTCATGAGCCAGATAACAGCCGTCTGACTGAAGTGTCACTAGTATCTAATGGTTATGTTACTTAGCTAAAAATCCGAACGTACTTGGTCCGCAAGCTGAATCTAATCATTCACTCATAATGGTGACACGCGACCTTGAATAACACCACCAACAACTGGCGCACGCTCGCCATACGCTTGGCTTAAAGGCATCTTTCGACTCACTGGTGGGAGATTATGTGGTAAAAGCTTTATAAGCCAGATAACAACCCTCGAGATAAAATGTCACTTTTGTTTAATGATTATATTACTCTGCTGCAAACCAGAACAGTGTAAGTTCGGTCCTTGGTTAATCAGCACATGTTATCCTAAATTTGGTATCGTCAGTTTATGAGATGATAAGATGATAAACATTATTGATGTTTAATGATATTTAAGAAAATCGTGAAATTAACCTAGTTTTATTTGCGAAAGAAACAACTCCGTATATTAAACAATCAATAGTTTGGTATCTACAGATACATAATGCATGATCACATCTATTAAATTATTACCTCCTGATTTTAAACATCAGTAAGTATCTCTTTCGGATTCAAGTTCCTATTTCGACAATAAAATTCATAGTATTAGCCTTTTTATGAGCCCGTGTAAGTTTCAGTTCACATTTTAGTTTATCGACATTTTACAAACTAATTATAGCTTTTTTCCTGAGATGGTGCATAAACCTTAACTCTATGACGTTGCAAACACAACCAGTACTAGTATTCATGACCATTTCTAGACTCATCAATCCAAAATAGCAAAATAATTGCTGTGCAAACTGTTGGCAGTAAAATTACGCCAAACCACTTTACCCAACTGAAATTATTTGTGCTTTTGTCAGTGATTACCAAACTATGTTTATGGATGCATGCACATTTATGCCTTACAACAAATGCAAACTGTTTTATGGACTTTCACATATGAGCTATTATACATAGAAGTGCAAATTTTATAGGCCGATGTGACTTGAAAGTCACATAATGATTATAACGCAATAAATTAGTTTAAACACAAAAATTTGTTTTCTTTTGCATACATAGGTTTATAATTTCTGATTTTTCCTTCCCACATATTTTTTGGAGTTAAGACAAAAATTCGGCCCAAATTCGACCCATTAATGTAAGAGCTATGAAATTTAACTTCACATTTGTTCTTAATATATGTAAAATAAATTACCCAATTTTTTATATCGTTTGATTTATTTTGCATCAGATTTCTATATATAACCTTTTGTAATCAATTTTGTTCCCTCTTCCAGATGTTTAAATATTTTGATTTGTATTCGGATACTCTCGTCGTGTGTACATAATTAAACTATTTTCAGAACTTAATAATCAGTTAATGACTAACTAAACTAAATTTCCAATGGCATCCCTTAATCGCGAGTTTATGAAAAAATTTGAATTCACATTTTAAATTTTAAAAACTCTACTTTTTAGTAATATTTATAGAAATGCATTTGCATTTGCATAAAAGGAATTTCGGCACTTATGTACATTTACGGTTCTAAATTATTTATATTAAATTCTTCTGCATTCGAATGGAGTGCATCAATAACCTGAAATCCTGATTCTCTCTTTATATTTAAATATTGCCCTTAATTAAGATCTGCTGTTTCTCTGAAATTACTTTTCCGTGTGTGATTGCGTATTGAAGAGATGTGCGTTCTAATCAGAATATGTTGTTTCTATTTCGCAAACTGATTATAAAATCTAAACTTTAAGAAAGTGTAACAGGTAGGAGTAATCTATTTCCGTTTTTTTTTCCTAATTAACAGAGTAGGTTCTAAAGATAGAATTTTTACTTGGTTGCGTCATTAATGCTGAAAATGTGATCTAAGCTTCCGCCGCAGGAAGACACTGATCTAGCTAATTAAAAATAAATCTGAAAGAGAAATCTGCTAGATAGAGAGATAGTGACATTTTTTAAGCCGTTTTGGGTCTTAAAAGAGATAAAAACTTTTGCACTTTTTAAAACTTTCGATTTTACTCCACCCAGGGAGACACGATTCGTCTACAAGCAAGAATTGACGAGATACTTTACTCGACAGTAAAGTACAAGAAAGAAAAAAGCAAAGAAGCAAGAGAAATCGAAATTTTTTTCCCGATATTCTTGTACTATGAGATTCTGATAAGGTTTTATTTACGCTTGTCGATTTGTAAAAAGAAATTATTGTTATCTTTTAAAAGAATTTGCGTAACTGGACAAAAATTTATCTCTTCACTCTCAGTATTAATCAAATGAAAAAAAAAAGATTTGAATCAAAAAGTAAGAGAACATTTTAGAATTTAGTTAATATGGGTTGAATTATATATATATATATATATATATAAATTTAAATATTATTTTACTGTTTTAAATCCGAAAATGTATCTCATAGTAATAAAAATATAGGTAATACTTCCGGATATTTTAAAATGTTCGTTAATGGGTTTTTTTAATGTTTGATTTTATATACATTTATAATTAATTCATGTTAATTATTTTTAATATTTAAATTTCCAGAAACATATATCATTTAATCACAATTTTGTGGAAAACGGCAACACATTGTATCAAATGGCAGCTTTGCTAATACAATATATGTATCGAATTAATTTATAATATTTATTAAATAAGCTTTGCTAAATAAATATTTAGATAATTTTATTTATTAAGTAGATAAATATGTAAATAAATAAATAAAAATGCATATTTAATTACCACAATAATATATTTAAATAACTAAATAAATTTAATGCCATAATAAATATTTAAACAATTTTAAATGTTTGTTAAGTATATAAATATTTGACTATTTAAACAATTAAATAAAAATAAATATTTAAGTGATTAATAATATCTTTAAATAATTAAATAAAATAAATGGCTTAGTAATAAATATTTAGATCATTTTAGTAGCTTAATAATTTAATTATATTATAAATCATTTTAAAACTATTTTCTAAAATTTATAATTTGAAGGACAATGAACCTCATAATTAGACAGATACATCATCTTTAATAATCATTAAAAAGATACATCATCTTAAAATATTGATGCTTTTTTAAAATTTAACTGTATCGTAAATATTAGATTAGATTACAACTCCAAAGAAAATGGTAGGAAATTTACAATAACAAAACTTTTTGGAAAGTATACCAAATGGATTTAGAATTTCACATAAATTCCTTACAAGATTAAGCTTAACTATCGTTCATTCAAATAATATAAATCTGATAATTAATAAGTGGAAAAATTTTCGTAATCCTATGGGATTCGCTTTACAAAATTAAGCCATTGAAGTGCAAAATATAGAACATCTCTTACTGTTCATTTGTAATTCTTTGAACCCCCTAATTTGCCACCTAATCTTCCTTAAATACAGTTAATTTTGTGACGCACATTTTCATCTTGATCGATGATGTTATTGAAAGAACCAATCGTATCATTTGTTCAGAAAACGAAAATTGTCGGCGCTTGTTTAAAACAAATATGGTCAAGCCTCATTATTTCTCAGCCGACAATGAATCTTAAAAGGAAACTGGTGCGGTCTATTCTATAAATAGAATATTCAGTAATGCGTTTAATTTAGGCGAAGCGGAAATGTCAAATAATTCGGATTCTTTTTTATTAATATTACTCTTGTTCCTCGGTTCAACTGTTATGGTGATCGACATCTGTCAAATGTAAGCAGATTTGGAACTGAGATATTCAATTTTTTTTCCTCTCAATGAAAATTATGCGAGCCAAATTTGAATACTTTCGTTTTCCTTTTATTTATTTCGAGGAACAATGAAACTTTGAATTAGATGCTTTCCAGGAATTTATTTTTATAAACTGAATATAAATGAACGGTTCTTTTTTAAAATAATTTTTTTATTTATTTTAGGAAATGTATAATCAACTCGCAAATTTCAAAAAATTAAGAAATAGCATACAAAAAAAACTTGATATATTCAAAAGAATTGATATATTCAACCCAATATTAAAATTAGATAGAAATATGTAACATGCATCACTTAGTCAAATGAATAAAAATATTGCGGAAATATAACTGTAACTTAGAAAAAAACTTTGTAAAAAAGAAAAACATTTTATTTAATGCGTTATAGACATACCTGTAAATAACTTATATTCAATTGAAATATTTTATTTCTATACATTTAATTATTAAACATATCAGAATACAATCAATTAATAATAAAAAGGGAATCATTTTTTTATTCATAATAACTTATTAAATATAATAAGAATTTACCAATCATTATACTGATATTTTTAAGTTTTTTTTTTTTTTGTGTGTGTGTAATACGTTTACTGAAACAGAGTTAGTTTAATTGTTAGGTAATTTAATTAAAATTAATAACAACATAGTTCTTTTTCGTTACATTTCTGAAATTGGTGGACATTTTTTATTAGAAGGGATTCGATTTACAGACAAACTATTGGGGAAAAAATACCATTAAATTCCACTTTCGCTTATGTATAACTAAAAATTGTATTTCAGTAAAATATAATTCTGTGCATAAATAATCTAGACAAAATTTCCTATAACTTTTCATCAGATAATTTAACTCAAAAATTTTTGCCAATGGAGAATTTGATATGTAATATTATTAATAAAATAAAGAAGAAAAACAATTCATTTAAAACCATGCAAATCACGTGTGCAAGACTATTGACTACTTGTTAATACTTGTCACAATTTAATTCTCGATAAGAGTAAAATAATATATGATCAAAATAGCAATAATAGAATCCAATTATGTTGAAAAATCTATTAATGTTATTTTAGATTCTTTATTTCATATGGCTTAATATCTTTGGGCAGTTTATCGGTGCTTCCTTCCACATTCATAAATTATGATACCTCACTTAAATCATCAGGAATTAAGGATTCGTTATCATTATCTTTATCTCTATCATCAGTTGCCGCTGTCACATCATGGAAGATATATAAAAATGAACTCACAGAATTAAATAAGGCAGATTAGTTTTCCAACAATTGAAATTTTCTGAGCGCCCCTTTCAGCATCTGTAAAATATCTTGTACTGTACAAAATACCGCGTAGAAGACTTGTGATGGGTTTTAGTCCATTGTTTGTGCTATCACAACCTCAGCCTTTCAAACTTTTTTTATTCCCAGGACAGTTTTTTATTTGGCCTAATAGTAATTTTTAGATGGTTATTTTTGTTGGAGGGAGGGAAAGGTTATGTTTATAATATAAAGATTTGTTACAACATTTTTAGCGAACAACATCTTGAAATTATGTATCTTTGATGATATTAGATGGACATATAATGTCATTACAATCTTGATACAAATATCTTAAACTCCATAGGTACCCTGAACTTTCTGATGAATGAACTTTGTGTGCATGAATGTAATTCATATTTTTAAAAAATATCTTCCCTTCTATTAAAATTTTCTATTTTTCAATTCATTCTATTAGTTCAAACTCACCCTATATATATTTATATATATTGTTCAAATTTTCCATCGTTAATAAAATATTTTTTATTCATCCACTCAAGTTCAAATATTTTTTTTAATTTATAGTGGATGACACTTGATGTTAATACAGTTTTTTCAAATATTAACTTATTAAATTTAATTAATTTTCAATACTTTAAATAGAGTCTCAGCAGTTTATAATGAAAGTAAAAAGTGAACAGATGGTAGCTCAATCAGTAAAATACAAGGTTCTCGGTATTTTTTACGTGAAGATGAAGAATGCGAGTTCAATACTGATGAAAATCAATCATTTTTTTTATAAATTATTTATATTAGTTGTAATAATTTAATAAAAAGTAACTAATAAAAAAATTTATTTGTTGATGTCAGTAGAAATTGGCTTTAAAATGTTTAGATTACTTGTTTTTATGATTACTTATTATAAACCAAACACAGTCTGTATTGTAAATTTAAAGATTTTAAATGTCACAAACAAATTCAATGTTGTATTTTCAACGCCAATTTCAATCCTTTTGGAGCTGATGAATCAACGAGTTCAATACCTTCATACACCCAGAAAACATTTATTTTTGAATCACGTTGGCGTGCTCCACTTTAAAGTATTCAGATATCAAAGGACATCATGTTAATTCAAAAACAGAAAATAGAGTTTGGCTCTCTATATTTCGCCATTACCTTCCACTACGCTCCGATCGGAAATTATTACCACGCAATGCCACCTATGCATATCAAATGACTTTATTTTTTTAACCGACCTTGAGGTCAAGAAGATGTCCACCAGACAAGATTAATACACGTAAAAACACAATTAGTGACGGCCGTCTCATTTCTGCGACTAATGCAGAAGTGGAGCGGAACTAGTGAAGAATACTAACGTCATGTCTACGACGGTTTCGAATTAACTGTTATTTTGGGGTTGCGTGGCCTATTTTTTGTTTTGATATTCGATGAGTAATAACCAAATTTATGTATTTCCTTGAATATTCATCAAAATAAGAAATAAATCGTTTACTTCACGTTTAGTAATGCATATCTACACGAATTCTGGGGCTTTAAACATGTGTCGGAAGATTTTCCTCGTCGCTGTTAGACAATAAGATTTTTTAAACCAAAACAAATTGTAACAAAATTGAATTTTCAAATAATTTTCTTTAGAAATTATTTCGCATTAAAGGAACAGATTCCATCTGCAAAAAAATATATTGGAAGGGGGAAAAATTGTGAATTCTAATGATCACTAGAAGTACCTTTCAAGTTGCTATCGCAAAGAAAATAATTTTGAAAATATCGCTTCAAATTTCAAATATATATCTTGTTTAGTTAGGAATGTTATTAGTTATTTTGTCGACAAGGAATATATTCATTGAAATTGAATAAAATATGTAGGAGAAGTAAAAGTAATATACATATTGTTTCTTTGACTTTATTATTCAAGTAAACTTTAGGGCAGACAATACCTTTTTTTTGTTTTTCCGTCATCAGAAAAAAAAAATCCGTATCTATCCGACTAGTGAACATCCGACATACAACTAACCATGTGAAAAACACAGATCTTCTATTATCAAAGCAGTAAGTTCACAAAGTTTTATCGCCATTGGATGAACCGTTCTGCGGCAGATACAATATGAACAAATAAAAGTTCAGTTTTATTTCTTAGAAAATTATAATTATTAGATAATAATTTTAAATTCATCATTGTGTCGTGCCTATAACCTTCGCGAAGGTGCAAACAGTAAGTTGAAAAAATCGCAAAACATTGATGGTACAAGAGTGCATAAAACAAAAACAAAAAATAATTCCTTTTTATATATTTCATCAGTTATAAATGGAATCAAACTTAGTGAATTATATGATTCTGATAAGTAAAATTTATTATTTTATTTCTTTTTTATGTGGCATTACCAATTTCTTTTATTTTCTAAAATAAATATCATATTATTATATTCTTTTCAGAAAGGCACTAAAAATTGTTGAGATCTTGAGATCATGCTTCACAAAATAAAGTTGTCAGAGCTGATACATTAAGAACCGTTACCTCGACCTATTTTTTTTTCAATTTTACTAACTAAATTCAAGAACTTTTCATTGACCGGAGTTACACAACCTTTTAAATACTTCAGAGATAGTTAAGCTGTCAGAATTAAAAAACTTAAGTGATGAGTATTAGTTCCCCAAAAAGAAAAAAGATTTTTTTTCGACAAACTTAATCTAGCAATGATTGATTTTTCTTTTACGTTTTTCATTTCTAAATATGCAATTTGCAAAAGTACTATTTAATTAAAGCTATTATTCATATAATACTCATACCAGAGAGTTGTGACAATTTAATGAAAAAGAAAAATTTTATGCTTTTAAATTCATCTATCATATCAAATATTACAGCTGCTAGTTTGCATGCTGAATTTGTAAAAAATAATATTTTCTAATCATGTTAAGCCTTATTGCAAATGTTAATGATTTATGTTTTATTAATGTTTAATGTTTTACATATTTAGATAATTTTCAACATTGCCAAAAATAGCCATGAATTGGCTGCTGATAAACTATTTTGCTAGAAATATTAAAATATATATACAAAGAAGAAATAAAAACGTTTTTAAAGAGTAATAGATTATATCATTTTTTCCTACTTGGGATTACCTTGATTCAAGATGAAAACAAGATACAAGATAGAAAACTATGATAAGAACATACAACCGCTTCGAATATTTATGAGAATAAAAGATAGCAGCTTCTAATTACTATTAAAAGAAAATATTTTCATCAAGAAAAGCTTCAAATCTTTCTGTTAAGGGAAACAACTGCAAATATGAGCTTACGGAGTGATCTTATCTAATCCCGAGCTATAAATAATAAAACCGATCTACATAAAAGAAAAACCGAAAGAGATCTTCCTGTTATACACGACATGCATGATCTTCTCAAATGATTCAAAGTTTCTTATTTAGAGTAGAAAACAATAGAAACACGGGCGATTACCGTCTCAATTTCGTGAAAGTGAAGAATGAAAATCAAAAATAAATAAATAATTGAGAGAAAAAAAATTGCAGCTTGTCGCGTCCTTCAGGCGTTATTTTAGCAACTTGAGTCAAGTCAACTATCCATGAACTTGACGGAAGCAGTCAAGGTTGATAAGTTATGCTCACCTCGTTTCAAACAGATGAGTGCTCCAATTTATGCTCAAGCTTCTATAAGCAGCAGAAAATGAGCAGAAAGAACAATAGCCGCGTTTTTTGCTCTGGAGAATGGGAATGGCATGAAAAAAAGAAGGTTACCGAGTAACATTCCGTTGTGTTTCTGGATGTTATCTAAGGGATACAAAATGTTTTCTGGGAATGAATTCTAGATAATAAGAAAAAAGTAATCCCTTCCAATATTTAGTTTCTTTTGCTTTTTGTGATACAAATAACTAGTTACAGATGAGTTTCTTTATGAAAATCAGGTATATTTTTTTTATCTATGCCTTAACGATAACTTTGAAACAACAGCAAATGCTTCTAATATTCCGAATTTGTAGCATTTGGACGTTTCAAAAGAATTATAACAATAAGCATGGCTTTAAATATTTTGTAATACAAAAATCAAATGAATTAAAAAAATATTACTCAGATATATAGAAGCCTCAGTGAAATATTATCTAAAAGATACAAAATATTTCCTTCTTTAAATTTCAATTGATGATAAAAAATTTAATTTAAATCCTTTTCGCTATATATTTTATCTCTTTTCATATCATATAAACAATTATCACATAACCAATAAAATTATTACTATTTATTGATTAAGAAAATCTTCTTTTAGAAGTTAAAGACTTTTTCGAATAATTTCTAGTTTTGTTGAAAGACAAACATTATCTTAAAAAAGGATTTGGCATGTCTGGAATTTTTCTTCAGATTCTTTTAAAAATATTTTTAAATCTGCATACGTTGCATGGGTTTCAAAACACAATAATCAATTAAACAGCTCTTTAAAACAATTTCTAAACTGTTTAAATACTTTTTTTAATATTTTAAATGCAAAATTAATTTTCAAACACATCCTAATATTATTACTGAAAATAAGCTTACTTATTTCCAAACAGTGGAAAAAATGAATATAATAAAAAAAGTTCTTGCATAAAACAAATCAATTATTTAATTTTTTTGTAAATTAAAAAAAATGAAATATGGCGAAATATTGCCAAGATTTTATTATTATTGTTATGTTAATATCCTATAATCAGTTCTCATACATTAAAAAAATTATTTCAAATCCACGCTACCATTATTAGTTTGATAGAACTTAGTAGTATGTTCATGTTATATTTTTATGTACTGATTTTTGAATTTTTTTAATGTAATGTATTTATGAAACTAATATTAATAAATTCAAACTATCCCTGCCATTAAATAATTTCGTTTCTGCAAAAAATATTAAATTATCTCTTATTAAATATTCTAGTTATGAGCACGTTTAGTAGCATCTTCTCTCACTGAATCTTTTTTCTATTTTTTAATATAAAATACAAAGAATATACGACGATCATTAAACTGTCATTAAGTTTCACAAATTGTAAAACTGCCCTAAATTTTATCACGGAGGAGCAATTTCTAAATCAATAAGTTGCTATTAGCGCCCAACAGAACAGGCATTAAGAGATTAGGGTGATGTGTTGTATCTGGTAACATGTGTCCCAGAGAATGCCGACGGTCAAGGAATGACCCACTAACTTCTGCAAAATGACCCACATGTCTTAAGGTAGGTCAATTAATTACTCAATTAGCATAAAACTTTTACAAAATTGACGAGTCATCGAGCTCTTTCATCAGCATGGAAAATTTATTCCATACTTAAACTGTTTTATTACAAAAAGCAATTATTTCAGCTCTTAAAGAGCTGCTTATGCCACGGATGAGTTTAATAATTTCATAATAAATTACTGAGACGGAATTTACATAATGAGCTAATCATTGGAATAAATATTTTCAAATTATGGAAATGAAATATGGGAAAATTATTTTAAAATTCAATCATGTATTCAAAGATCACCCATCATAAATATAAGTGAAATAACTCATTTATTTATTCACTAAATAAACATGTATTTTCCCTCAATAAAATATTATAATAGAAGAAATATAAAATGCAACAACTATAACAATAGAAATGATAGCGATTAGTTTTCTAAACTCCGAAATCAATTGTAGAAAAGGATTCGACAATTTTTTAGAATATTAGCGCGTTACGCATGTAAATTTTCAGATCATCTCATTAGCAAAAAAAAAAAAATGTCCATCTTTCTGAAACTTATTAAAAATACCCTTCATTTATAACATTATTTCTCAAAATTATTACCCTTTATACCTCATTAGGATTTTGTTAAAATGATAATGAAATTTATCTTTGGGGGGAAACAGTGAGAGATTTATATGTTGGTGATAACATGGTATCTTTTCTTTGGTATCAACTGAAATTTCAGCTCGATTAGAAGTACATTTCAAAATCGAAATCTCATTTGAATACTGAATTCTTTAACCACTTAACCGGTTTGCCCGTATTCAGTACGTGCAACGATTTATTGAATTTCGATAGTTGTAAACAAAAAATAAACCATCCATAACAATTATAATTCAATTGTGTAATGACTTCGAATACGTAGATAAGTCAAGTATTGGCTGGTTCTCCATTTCAATCAAAATAATAAAATATTCCCAAATAGTAGGTGTTATCTTATTAGATAATAAAGTAAATAAAACTGTTAAGTGGTTAAATAATAGTTTAGAATCTGAAGGATGCATATTAACAGACGATGGAGCGGATAAGGCATTAACAAACTCAAATGATTCTTAGAATTTTCAGAATTTTAGAAATACATAGAATGTAGCTGTTTAATAAAAGTTTCTACAGATTTTTCTGATAGATTCTTAAAAGAGTTGAAGTTCTCATAAACTTCATCTTTTCTTAGACTGTGAATTTTCATTTATTTAGAATGATCAAAATTTCACAGGCTTGTAATGACTCGATCCTGTCCGATCAAATAAGAAAGCAGCGTTTAAAAACAATTTCTTTATTCACAGCCTTATGCACATAAGAACAACTCTTTCTCTTCAAGGTTAATATGATATTTACTTCACATCTGAAAGTTATATATGAATAGTTCTTCGATTGATTTCAGAGAAACAACCTCACTAGAAAAGTTAACAGGCTGTTAGCGCATCAGGTTGCTACAGGGGTAGCAATAGGAAGCTGACTCTTCACAATACAAAAATAAAATAAAGGTTTACATTCGAAGATTTGAAACTCTTCCCCTTTGAAGAAGCGATTTATTTCCTTGCAAGGACGAAAAATGCACGTGTGGTTCCTTATCTGGATTCCACTAATGGCCAGATAGCCCTACTAGGGGAGAGAATCCCTTATCTGGCATACAGGTGGCTCTTAACGAAGGGAGGGAGTTGTTACACAGTTCATGACACAGCTGTTAATTATTAAGTGTTGGGAACCAGGGAAGTTTACAGTGATCAACAAATATCACAGGACAAGGGAGTTGAATCTTTACAGCCTGTACAATCTGTCATGATTCTTCGCCTATAAGCGAACAATTTTTTTCTTTCTGCTTGCTCCTGCCTATGTCTAACGCCAGATAATATTATAGATTTCTAATATTCGATTCTTCTAATATAAATATTCCAGGCTCTAATTCAATACTCGTTGAGAAACGTATAATATGATTACTTGCGCTAAATTTTCTTGTTCATTTACGATGATCAACCAAAGTTTTAATTGTAAAAAATTATGAAGAAATTAGTCTATAGAACTTAGTTCATCTGCTATCAAAAGAAGTAAGTTAAGACGTTTTAATTTTAAAATGTTGATGAAATAAAACTTTAAATTCTCTTACAAAACGAAGCAGAGAATTATAAATTATTATTATTGTTTTTATTTACATTTTTTTTATTTGTTTCAATGTTTTCAAATGAAATTGCTCAAATTTCAAATGAATATATTCGTACACATGCATACATGTTTCGCAAATATTGTGTTATATTCTGAATAATTCGCTATTATATCGATTTTTATTCCATACTTTTAGAACTTTTAAAATTATTCATGTTGTCTCCTATATTGTCAGTTTCATAAAAGTTCATTCAAAGGAAATTTCATATTAATTTCTTATTTCAAATAATTATAAAATTATTCTTCAAAAGTCAATGATGATATAATTATATTTTCTCTTAGATCTTCACTTGTAAAAACAACATCTAAACAGGTTACAAAGAGGGTTTTAAAAGCTTTTCAAGGAATAGAATATTCTAAAAAAGAAAAGATTTTGGTCAACAAAGCTGATAATAGAAAGTGAATTGAAATTATGTGGTTTCTCTGGTTTTCCTGTTTGCAGATCTTAGTTCGTTAACCTTTATTTCCATCACCACTTTCTTCTTCTAAATCGATTTTTATTTTTACACGGACGTTACGTGACCTTAGGTCAGCTCTTATTTAAACTTTCGAATGAACAACCTCCTTTTTTTTCTTTCGTAACAAAAACTAAGAGATGACATGCGTTGCAGTGGGACGCTTCCGTCAGAAAATTAGAAGTCGAAGTTTTACTTCATGCTTCATCGCTTATAAAAGTAACGCTGATCTCAATCTTCTTCATAATGTGAATTTTTATATCATTCTTATCTCAAAAACCCAGATAAAATCTCTGAATATGTAATTCCTATTTATATGGGTACTTATCTTGTTATCGAATGATTTTTATTATAGTTTGTGATGATATTATATTAATTGAATTTGAAACTTTTGGTGATAGGTAACTACAAAGTGAAACCCTAATATTGTGTCTTTTTGCTTTCTTTTGGGTTCAATTTTATTTAATTTGATGCGAAAAAAAATTAAAAACATTGATGAGAAAAGAAAATTTTCCATCGCTTCATACCTGAAATAATACTAGTGTTTTAAATTGGACAGTAAAGTGTAGTTTTAAAAACTTAATATTGGCCATTAATATTATCAGCTACAAACCTTAGTAGATTAAAATTGGTATCAATTAAGTATCTATTAAAAGGTAAATGTCTTTAAACGTTTAATATTTACCTTATAATGCTAGAGAAGAACTGTTTACAGAAAATCGGATTTTACGCAAATTATTCATATGACACTGACAAGAAACAATGAAAAATCAAGTCGTTTGCAAAAACTGGACATGTTGGAGAACATGAACCGCATGATAAATACAGCAAAAGGATCGCATAAATTTTGGCATTTAATTTAATAATCTCTAAAATGTCTATAAAGATTTTAATGTGGGTATTTTACTTGAAGAAAGTGAAGATAGTATAGCTGAAGGAAGAAAATAAAGAAAACATTCATTTTTCAAAATGACCCACGAAATTCAAAACTTAGAAATGTCCTTTCATAATCTTTATAATCATAACATTTCTTCATAATTATAAGAAAATTAATAATTAGTTATCATTTATTTTAAACCGCAAACCTATATTAAATATTTTACTCGCCCAAATGCACATTCTTAAAATTTTCCACTCAAATCGAAGTTGGAAAAGCAAATGCTCTTATAACTTTTGCAATAATTAGCAGGAGGCTAAGAATATCACTATGAGAGCTACCAGACATAAAACATCATGTAACATGAAAAATATTTAATTAATTTTCAAGAAATCAGTGACGGGTGTTTTTGAAATTTTGTTCTTTAATTGCATTCCTTTCTCAGATGTTCGAAAAAACCAGACGCTTCATAGAAGAGTTGTTAAATTTGTCTCGCTTACTTAACAATTTGTTCCTCGAAGTGCATAAATGAAAGTATGCATGCATTATTGACAGAAGAAATAAAACTCCTTATCATAATTTCATAAAATGGCAGAAACCGTTTTACTAATATCAATAAAAAAAATCCTTATTATCCGTTAAACTTGGAACAAGCATGTATTTTTAGATTTAATTACATAAAGCATTCGGATAAAAAAAAGAGTGCCTATACAAAGGCAAATGACCTTTCTCTTCTTTCCAATCATTAAATCATGTATATTACTGTTATGGTCAATCGCTTATTAATGTAGTTGAACCTGCGATAAGAGGAAATTCGACTTGCGATGCAAATAAAATGACACTTTATGATCCCATGCATCGTGTGAAATGACGATCATTATCATACAATGAAGATTGTCCCGTGATTTTCGGATTTCCAATCATATCCATGAAGTAATTACGATTTCTTTTAACTACTTATCATTGCACTTTCTTGGTTAGCATATCGTTGAGGTGCGATGACCTTTTCGATGCCATTTAAAGGCGAACTGTTAATATTCCATTCGCGTCTTGAATGACTATTTTCGACTAATCTTGACCTTAATAAGTGCGTTATTTTTGCTAAAATTTGCACAATTTTTCAAGTGTATTAACCAAATTTCTTGTGTTTGAAAATTATCAGAAAATGTGTAAAAAGGATAAAAATTATGAAAGCAACATTTTACTATTAAAATAGAACGTATCTATTTTTTGTTTGATATATTGTTAAGTTTTTAAGTTTAATCTTTTAATTCTTTAAAATATGTACTTATACTGAAATGTGACTTTAAGCAATATTGTTTTTTTTTACTATTCTTTAATTAAATTTATTCACTAAAAATAATGTGTGTTTCTGTTTGTATGGAAGAAATTTTGTGTACTTTGTGTATTTTGTGTAATTGTTTTCCCTCTCATTTTTCTTTGCATTTATGCCTATGTCTTTATATTTGAAATTTATTCAACTGTTAATTGTGAAATGTCTTACATCTGTAAGCTTTAGGATTTACTTGTTGGCACACAATATATATTATACGTCGAGAACCACAAAGAATATATAATAAAGATATAGAAGAATTTTTGGGGGCAACTTAATGTAAAAGAATAAAATTTTAAACCCTGCCTAAGTAAAAATTAAACATTTCCAAGACAATTTTTAATCAAATTCCTTTTTATGATATATTTAAAAGGGATTATACTATATTTACAGAGAGTCAATAATATTAAAGATCATTTTAACCCTTTTAATATCAGACAAAAGAAAGTAAGGATTATTTTTACTTAACAAAATAATGAATAGGTATTTACATAGAGTAATAAACCCACCCATTTACAACAAAACTGATTATATATCCATTAAAATTTAAATGAATGAATAATATAATCAATTATTTCCCAAATGCTCATTGGATAGATATTGTGCTTTTAAAAATTTCTATAATTGAACGAAATTCTTTTTATGTAACATTAAATCTTTTTTTCAATCACTTTTGATTTAATTTTGACAAGCTACATGTTTTTAAACAAATTCTTGATATTCCGTTACGGGAAATAAGCTATAACTTTCTACAGAGCATTTCAAATTCTTCATAACTTCAAATACTGAAATGCCATTCAAATTTATAGATCTTGAAATAAGCGCATCGAGCATAAGTATATCGAACATGATCTTAATAGTCGTGGTGAGAGTCATAGAAAGAGCTGCAACTCTAAAGAAAAGTTTCTCGGTTTGGTTCAGTTGCATTAACGTCCAATTTTTAAAGCAACATTAAGGATATATTATTAAGGATGTAACTAACTCTTAACCGATGTTAGATGACGAAGAGAAATCATGCGCTGGAACCCCAACTCTAAACTTCTACTCCACGCCAGCGAGAGGATGACAAAATACCCGGATTCAGATCGATTGTAGTTTATTGGTTTATGACCCCAAAAGATCCAAATTTCTTAAATTTGCTATTAATTAAAGAAAATAACAATCTTATAAAACAAATTTTCAAAAAACAACAAATTTATTTAAAATTACAAACAAAATTTCTTGATACTGGAAAGGTTTACTCCAAAACAGTAATCATTGATATGTTTTCATGTTTTCGCTTTA
>JAOUZG010004505.1:3346550-3358842 GCA_026289955.1 Argiope argentata | reverse complement strand
ATATATATATATATATATATGGATGTGACAAAATATTCCAACGTCGATTCATCTACAGTATTACTGTATTTACTAAGAACATGAGTGTGTATCATTACTGGAGAAATATAATGATGCATGAAACGCTTCGCATTACCCAATCAATTCGCACCACTGGCACACATGTGCATTCGATCTGTCGGCATCCATACCCATCACTCATGTTAATCATCAGACGGCACATATATGGGCACGTTTATTAACAAAATAGGGCACATTAAAATTTCTGATTATGGATTTTGTGGAATTCTTAGCACTTGCTGTATACTCTTTCAGCCTTAACATAATTTCGTGTATTACATTGATATCATATTATTCCTGTATTGAGCTATTATGTTTAATTTGTCTAATGTTGAATTGTAATTAAGTGTTTCTTTGGCTTGATCCTAAGATACCTGCTAAAGCAATGAATATATATGTAATAAACTGAGGTAACCTTTGATGAAACCGAGCATTTGATCTTTATAAATACTTGAAAAAATTATCTTTTCATTTATGCCTTGAATTCTTTATATGATTCATTAGAAAAGAATCTAAATATAGAATTTCTGTTGCATCTTGAACCGCCACTCAGAAAGCCCCCGAAACTTAACTGGTTTTAAATTCATTCTACTAAAAAGAATCATGTATATCTTCATGTCGTGTTGTATCTAAAATTAAAAAACAAACATTTGTGAGGAAAGCTGTCTGGAATAGCATCAAATATCGTCCCTTTCATCTGATTACTTCCTGAAATTATGATATCATCCGTAAAAAAGTCTTATGCTGCTTCAAACAGGCACATTAGCTAATATTAAAATAAATTACACTAAACATACCATCTAATGTATACTCTATTTTGAATTTAATTTTGTTAGAACAGTAATTTTGTCAAATTTTAGATATATTGAAGAAGCTATTGTTCGTCTTTATATTATAACTAAAGCTCTTTTTTGCTATACTATAAAAAAAAGCAAGTGAAGCCTCATTTAGTTAGAATCAATAATTAATTCAGAACAAAAACAAATTACAATAAACTTAAAAAAGGAGAAAAAAATAGAGAATGAGAAAGGGCTGCTTTCAAATGAATAGCAAATGAAATGTAATTAAGTTGAAATGCATAATATACCGTTTTAGTCTATTAGAGTTATTAAAATATACACCTTGATTGTTGAGGTTCGTTCAATTTTACTGCTCTTGACAATATTTTTTGATAAATATACGATAATCTATATATACTTGATAAATATACGAAAATCGTTTCATAATTAATCCTTGTCAGATTTCGCCACTCTACCATTTTCACTTTTTATTATTATTTATTTAATTTTTACATGCATACATTACTCTGAACTTTTGGAGTTACGAACTTATTGAACTATAAAAAGAATATAAACTCGTTACGTACTTTGTTTGTTTTCTGATTAGATTTTTTTTAATGAAAGAATTTTATGAAGCTCATAATTTCATTTTTTCTCCTTAATACGAGCATGAGTTTATTTTAATTTCATTTCCCTTATGATAAAATTATCCTGCTTTCATCTAAAATATGAATATAAATGTTTTTAAGAAAGTGAACCGAGATTTTTTAAGCCCCAAAATAGAAATTATTAAATCTGATATTCATATGCACTTCCTTATTTGAAAATTGATTCAAATAGGGAAGTACTTCCTCGTTTGAAACAATTTTTTAAGATCAGGATCAAAATGTCGATTCAGATTTACAATAAAAGTTTTCCCTTTCCATTTTCTTTTCAAAATCATTTCTTTGCAGTTTAAAATTTAAGCATTTCAATTTTAAAAAAATATATAATTTTATTTCATAAAAATTAATATAAATAATAATGTGTCAATCAGTTTTATTCATTAAACAAACAAGACTTTGTTTTTTAAAAATATGATTTCAACATTTTGAGTTGTAATTTCAAGAAAAATTTTAATTACCATGTGATTTTAAAAAGTTTTCTCACACTTTTTTTAAAACTCACACTTTTTTCGATTATTTTTTTATTTAAATCAAAATCAGTGAGACACGTATTAAATGAACTTTAGACACTTTTTTTTTTACATTTCTGTTAGTCGGGCGCAAGCGAAAAATTGCCAAATAATGAAGAATTCTACCAAATTTCTTTGCCGAATTTTCTCATTTGCCGGCTACAGGAAAAGTACAGAATTTTTTTCAAATAACATACAACTTTATTAACTTTTTAAGTAAATTCTGAATGGTAAAATGAATGCTTAACACCTAAATATTTCCTAATAAACTGAAAATTTGAATATTTCCTCATATTCTAAAGCTGTTCACTTTATTTTTGTGTTATATATTTCATGAGGAATTTCTCGCATTTCCGTCTGAAAGCAGAAAATTTTTTTTATTAATATTTAAAGCATTTTAAAAACACTTTTATAAGCATGACGTCACTGCTTGCTATAATTATTTTTAAGTTTAAAAATAAGGGCATTTTAAAAGATATAGTAAAACATTTTTTTTATTATTTAAATTCGTGTAGTGTACACATTTGTAGAAAATACAACCGAAATTTGCCATTTTCGAATTCAAGAATAATTTAAAATGCTCCTTTCGAAGGCATTTAACCTTTTTCTTTTAATCTAGAAAAAATAATGTAAATATTTTAGGCATTCAGCGTTTTTAGTAAACTTTTTCTTATCATAAACTCAAGCAACGCAAACATATTTCAAAATTTTCCCTTCTTCCTTTCATTTTTAAAGTATTTAAATTATTAATAAGTTATATTTCAAGGCAGTGGCCTTACCAGAACAAAACAATCCCACAAACAACCTACTTTTAAACATCATTAACGGGCCATTTGTCAAAAGTATTCCCATCTCTTGACTTCTACTTGGGCGTCGCTTGCCAAACTTTGCTACGTCTTGAAAGGCATTTTTTCGAATAAAGACCAGAAATTCCAAGTGTCATATGCTCTGAAGGCCACAGACAGGAGATCCTGAGCAACAATTTAAGGAGATTTGGAAAGAGTGGTAGAAGCTGCCAATGAAAACAATGCAGCGGAGATTACCACTTCCTTCTTCCTCAGAGCAATTGTGGGTCAGCCCATCAAAACAGAAAGAGCCTCTTTGACACAGCCAGATATAAATCTTTAAATAGGTGAACTCTGCCCGTTTGACCTTCCTGACACCTTCATCGTTATTTACTTTCGCTTGCGGAACTTTCGTTTTCCTCGGGAATAAGCTTCTTCCCGAAGCATTAATTAAAGTCCGAAATTAGGATTTTGACGGTACTAGTAAATTTTGTTTTGTTTTGAATTGCTTTAATATACATTTTATACGTCCGTACTAGTGGATATACTACTGTCATAAAGAATTGCCCTGGGATAATGCTAGCATTTATCTCAATAGATCAAACATTTGTGCATTACAATGCCACTAATGAGGGTTATAAGCTTCTCTTTTTCTAAGGAAACAAATTAATACATTGTATAGCTTACTGTTTTCAAAACTCAGGATACTTATTTTCGTTTTGGGGATTCCTTTTTTCATTTACTTCGTAAGAAAATAAAGACAAAATTTTCAATCTTTATCATAAAACAAGGCCATTATGGTGGTTTAGAGACGAATAAAACATATTTTTGAACTGCTAAAAAGGGCATTTTTCTCCACCCATATTGATGATAGATATAATCGTCATAAATAGAAAGCTTTTAAAATATGTATCGTATCATTTATATTAATATTTTAAATTATTCTTTATAACTAAAAAATATATAATTCTTTCATAATAATATTACCAAGAAATTGTACACAATATAAATTAAGCATGAGATTTATATCATACAAGAGGCTGTCACAGATTGAGGAGCAGAACAAAATAAAGAATTGCTTAATTTAAACTCATAGTACACAATCTTTTCAATGTCACATTTATTTCTTGTGCTCGACACAAGCAGATGGTATCATGAACTAGGTTAATTAAGACATTTAAGCATCTATATCTATTTTAAAGTAAAGAAATTTTTATAATGTAATAACTATTGTTTTCAGAGCTAATTACTCACTTACTGAACGTTCTTTTGCTCACAATTTTAAATCCTATGCATGATTTAGGCCAAAATTATTTATTTCATATTTTAATGCAAGGAATATCCATATACCCATTCTATTTATATCATAATCAGATTTATTCTTTGAATGAAAAAATTTTTCCTTTTATATTTCAAATCTTTGATAATTATTTATAAATGCATTTTATGTAGTTTCTGAGATTCTATTTTTATTATAAATCCCAATGTTCTTATTTGAATTATTTCGGATTTTTGAAAAGAATTTTCTTGTAGTAAGATTTTTTTTTCTCAGTGAAAATTTTACATTCAATTGAAAGTGTCGTTTAATTTTGTATAGATATATATTGGATCTTTCATGAAAGTAATATTTATATATTTATTCTGTTTAATCATTAACACAAAATATTACTCTCAGAGATTGTAGTTTAATTACCTGAATTCTCATTTTCAGTTATAGAAAATTACATGAAAGTGTTTTTGAACAACTATTTCAGTTTAAAATCAAAAATTATAAAAAAAATAGTTCGTTGTTTGCGAAGTTTATTTTATTTATTTTCACCTAAAATTATTTTTTTTTCTTGTCAAGAAAGGATTGCTCTGAATCTCAGCTTTGGAATCGTGATTGAGTAAAAATATGTTTTGACATTTATTTTATAAAGAGTTGTCACTGTTATAGATTTACATACTTAAAAACTAAGAAAGAGTTGCTTAAAGCCCAAGTAGTATAATACTTAAAAACATTGATAGACTGTTTTATCTTCCATTTTAAATATAGATTCAAAAACACAGTGAAATGCTTGTTGAAAATATTATTCATTTTTAATCATTTTATTATTATTTTCTTAGCAATAAATTATGGAGCTATGTCCCATATCAAACAAATCTTGTCAAGGCAATATCAGTTTTCTTTTTATTTATTAAATGAAAACTTATTTCTAACGAGCTTCTAATTAAATTTTTATATTACTGAATAACTTTTTTGAAACAAAAAAAATTAGGTTTATATTCATATTTTGGCAAAACGATAACTAAGGCATAAAACTAAGTTCTTTTCTGAGATAGTTAATCTAGAAGAAATTGATATAGAATCGATTTTAGTGCTTATTTTAGATACTTTGGTTTCAAAAATACGTTTTAATTATTTTACATAACATTGATTTATCCCATTTCTTTTTTTTTAATTTTGCTCGTAATTTAAGATATTTTTTTCTACATATTAAACCATTTTTACCAAAAATATATATTCTTAGAAAAGTGTAAGCATTTAACAAAAGGGTAACTTTATTCCAGTAATAACAAAAGCCATTAATGCAATTTGAAAATTTCAACTTTTTCCGTTTAGTTTTAACAAAGTCACGCATTGCAGCGTTCGTCATTTTTGGAAATTAACTTTAATATCATACGTTTTTACGTGAGTTCTTGCTTTTAGTTATAAATTGAGTCCCAAATAAATGTTTTAGTTACGATTATAATTATTGATTTAGTTTGCATTTTTAAGAAAAATATTTATGGTTCTATTCTGATTTGATCTTGCTATGAGATGATATTGATTACAACTTAGTTTGATGTCATAGATTTTACTTGATTCAAATACATGCCACAAAAAATTTTCAAAGTAATCTTGTCTTAATGGTTCATTAATTTCTTGGAATTAAAGGTGATTTTTGTTAATTACTTTTAATAAAATAAGTATTTATACATCGATGATATTAAAGATGATTTTTATTACAAGCTAATACTCTTGAAAAATGCAGCAATTCACACTAATGTCTTAAAAACAAATAAGGTAATAATTAATGTCATAAATGAGAGCCATAAAATTTAATTTCATTTTAAAAACAAGTTTTTGTAGTTTTCATTTGCATTTCTTCATTATTATTAGACCTGTATTAAGAAATTCTATGTATTACAAGATTTCCATCAGACATATTTTATAATGAATAAAACTATTTGCATTTTCTTTCTGAAACTGCTTCTTTTAGAAAAGAATGTGTTTATAAGTCAAAGATTAATTATGATTGACCACACTTAAGCCCAGACATACTTTTAATCAATTTTCAATTAATGGCAAGAAAATATTCTAGTAAAAATAATGTAAGATATTACGCATGCAAGAAACTTTTTTCAGCAAGAAGAGAAAAAGAAATTTATTCCATAAATTTTAGCATATGTAATCAAGAAGAGAATGTACGCAAATCAGGGAAAATTTGAACTTAAGTTATCTAATTTTTTAAGGTTGGTAACTACATTAAATGTCATTTTTTTGAAAAATTGAATTTTTAATTTATTTATTAGAAATATTTCCTAGTTATTTTTGTGCTTCGCAATAGGAAAAATATAGAAAAAATTGTGGTATTTATCATATGAACAGTAGCTCATTTTTTTAGTTAAGGAATTAAGTTATATATTTCTTTATCTATCAGCTAAATTTAAACAAATAATTTCATAAACTTTTAAACTACGAGATTTGAACTTTGAATCTGTTTTTAGCCAACAAACGCTCTTTTTACATTTTTATAAAATTTTAACTGCCATTTAACTGTATTTTTTGGTTTCATAAATGTGTTTTCAATCTTTTTAATGCAAGGATTCAATGAATATAACTATTTCCGAACGTTTTGGAAAAAAATCATTCCGAACTTAACCACTCTTTGCTGTTTCTGCTGGCGCTTGCCTTGGATAGGCTTCCTGACGCAATCAACGATTTTAAGCCGAGAGGGCGTCTTTTGTTTTAAGTAGCAACAAGGGCCAAGAAAACGTCTTAACTACTCATGCATCACATCCGCTGGCATGGCTCCTGTTTACAGAGAGGGGGTACACATTCATACATCTCACAGATAGAACAGATGAAAAGCAACATTGCCCGTACCGGGACTCAAGCCTAAGACATCCAGATCAAGGGGAAGAAACGCTGCCCCTGTGCCATGACTTCGGCACATAATCACTTGATAAAAGTTTAAATTTGCATAAATAATTATATTCAATAGAACTTTTCAGAGCTATATACTTTTCAGAACTATATGAAATGAGTCCAGTTATGACATGAAAATAAAATTGAACATTTTATAGCATCTTAATTCTGTTCGAGAGTAATGCTTTCTTCCCTTTTAAAGATAACACACCAATGAAATTTAAGCAGGATACTTACTGCATAATTTAGATTTTAATTTTGCAAGTCTTTTCCTGAATAAAAGATTCTGTGAGGAAAAAAACTCAACACTAACGATTCTAACATTTAGTGCCAGAATTAGCGAGCATTAGAAAAATATGGTCATTGCCATCTACAAAATAGAGCATTTCTAGATATTTTCTCCCATAGTTAAAATAAAATCACCGAAAACAGAAGATAACTTCCATTTCATTCAACACAATATTAAGATTTTGATCTATGAATTTATTTACACTCTGTATTAGATGACATGCTCTTTAGTTCGCCCTTTTTTGGGTAATTCATGTAAGATAGCATAAGAAGTAATAACATGGATTTCGTTTTATGAGCAATATGTATTATTTCAAATGAATAAAATTTAGGAAGTTGTATAATGCATATATAAGTTAGTCCGTTCCTAGGTCCTCGCGAACTCCTCAAGTAGTTAAAGTAGAATTCATGGGAAATGGAGGATTTGTCAAAATTTATTATTTGCAAAATTAATATTTTGTTTTAAGAATTTATTTATTTTCCTTATTAAATAATACATCTATTTATTTTTCTTTCAATCCATCAAGAATATAATTGGTATCTGAGGTTTTTACACTTGTGCACGTGCACTTCATATAATAATTCAATTGTTACTTTAGTTTATTACAGATTAAAAAAATATTTCATTTAAGAATCAAACATATTATTTTAAATAAAATAGAAAAGACTTAATCATTTCGGAAACACAATATAAAAAATAAAAATTTCAAATTATTTTGCAAACTAAGATAACTAAACTAGCTAGAAATTTATTTCCCATTGTATATCCATCTTTATCATCTTTATTATTAACTTCCCATTAATTTATGCTACATGCAACATAAAAAGATGGCAATCTAATCAAAATATACTGGGAAAAAAGAAGTGGTCCAATATAAGCATAAAGTTGATTGTATAATGATTAAAAAAATACTGATGTATTTACGATTAAAGTATTTACATTTCCTTACAAGTATATGAACCTAAAATTTGAAGAATATATAAAAACGATGACATTATTTTTTTCCCTCAATAGTTTTTACTTGAAAGAGAGGTTATAGTCAAAGTTTGAAAGTCTAAATAATTCAACGAATTAGTAATGGACTTATTTTTATTATGTGTTCTTCATATTTTAAAAGATTTCAAAAAAACCACAGAATTAAAATAAAAACGAATTTTAATGCCGTATAAGTAGATAGAATATGGAAAATAAGTAAATTAGGATAGCAATTTTAAAAAATTCGGAATCATAATGTTAAATATTAAATAACAATAATTTGATTTAATAAAAAATGATATGAACTATCTTTGTTCCAAAGCAATTTAAGACTTTATTTTCACCCTTATTTCACTCAATCTAAATGTTACGTCTTTAGTTAATTACAAAACCTCACAGAGTTTGGTCTTCACTGCAAGACGTAACTCCAAATCGTAATAGAAATATTTATCCCCCATTAACTTTTAGTGGAAGGCTCCTTTCTAAAGAAGTTCTTTATTTATGTCATACCACTTTAACTTTGTATTACATGTGCTTACATAAATTTACAAAGCAAAAACGTAACGTTGAAAACCATTCTTCATTTGCAAAAAAAAAAAAAAAAAATGATGACTTGCAATTGTGGTGTTGTTGCCAATTTCTAAAGTACTAAGTAGTGCATGATACAACACCCCGTTATTTCTTTCCTGTGTACGCGGAACCATTACGGATGAAACCAACCGTGCAAAATCAGAAGCGTTGCATCCTGTATGCTATTTCCACCATGCCTGTCTTTCACAAAGTTACATTTATACATCAAACTTTTATTATTTCTACTTCTTTGGCACACAACTCGGCACAGATGTTAAGTAACTGCTACATTTTTTACTCGTATATTTATGACCCTTTTACATTGCTGATAAATCAATAAAAAGTGAGATGATATGTTTGTTAACAAGGAGATAGTTACAGGCTTTAAATTTTTTATATTTAAGTTATTATATCTAGAAATATGTTTATACAAGACTTAGGAATCGACCAGAAATTCAGAAATATTAATCATAAGTAAATTCTATTTTGAAATTAATTTTTCTTTGACTGTTATAAAACTAAAATTTATATCCGTTGCTCTGCAATTTTCAGTTGTTTTGATGCTCATACATGTTCTAAAGAACATCGTAAAATTTTGAAACTTACAAATAATATATAGATAAATTTCTTGTTTATTGCCTGAAAAAAACTGGAGGAGAAAATTCTATATATTTATCTTATTTAAAAAATTCTATATATTTTTGAGGCATGCTTTAAAATTAAATGGAAGGGAATGAACAAAAAAAAAAGGGATGGGAATGATTTTTTTTGTATTAGATTAATATTTTGAATTGATTAACTTTGAGAATAAATAAATTTTCAAATTACAACATTGTATAGGAAAATTTAGAATAGAAAATAATTTTTCCAATTTTTTTAATGGCTTTGAAGGAAACGTCTGTTTTTTTTTCTTTGCAAATTTATGCAGACTTATCCATTATCTAATTAACAAAAAAAATTCCACAATACATAGAGAATAAGGGAGTAAAACCGTCTTCTAAGTCAATGAAATGGAAAAAGTTTAGCTCAAAAGCATGTAGATGGAACATTATAACTTATTTTTACTACTGCTATGTTAATCTGGATTCAGAGCTTAAGAATTTACGGGTACATCAATGACCAGTAGAAAATGTTTCAGATTCCACAGATTCTAAAACTATTCAATTCCTGCTATTACCTCACACTCCCTCTATAAATATTTATATATCTTGTTCAAATTTTCAATCGTTAATAAAATACTTTTTATCCATCCACTCAAGTTCAAATACATGTTTCAAACTTGTAGTGGATGACACTTGATGTTAATGGAGTTTTTTCAAATATTAATTCATTTATTATATTTAATTAACTTTTCATACTTTTAATAAAGTTTTAGAAGTTTGTAATGAAAACTGAGATCCACAGGCAATAAGTGAATTGGTAAAATGCCAGGATTTCAGTATTTTTCAAGTGCAGATGAAGACAATTGGTTCAATTTTCACGAAAATCAATAATTTTGTATTAATTATTTATATTAATTGTATTTGTTTAGTAATAAGGAGCTAAAATAAAATTTTCTTTTTTTTCTTTTAAAACTTTTAGAAAATTTTTGTTTGTAGAAATTGACTTTAAAAACGATTTTCTGCATTACTTGTTTGCTGTATTACCATACCTTCACTGATATATTTTATGTCCAATAGTAATTTATTTTCAGACTATTAGTCACTAAAGAAAAATGCTTTCTAATTGCATAATACATGGTTTCATCCTGGATTAATTCTTGCCTTATTGATTTACTTCAATTTTTTTTAAAAAAATGTTTAATTTTAGATTTACATTAAAATATTTATAAATTCAGCGTTCTAAAACCGTATGACCTAAATAACTGTTACATTATTTTTAAATTAAAATTATTAAGCCTTTTCCTGCATTTCATTACGTTTTGTAAACCTAACCAAAGGAGAACATTTTCACTTCGGTATATGGTGTAGAGTGATTTTTATGACAAGAAATATTTATTTTATATATTTCATACTTTTGGAGGCCTTCTAGAAAGAGGGTTGAGAAAATTCAAGATTGATTATCTTTTATCTTGCAGACTAATAATTGATGTGGGGTCAAATCACACCGCTCTAATGAAGAGCAAGCTTCCATTGAGAAACGATGCAATATTATCAGTAATAGTCATTCGGATTAAAAAGCCATAGACCTGTCCTGAGGGCTATCACGAAGATAACAGTCAATTACTTTACAACGGCTGTTTACTTTACTAAAGTATTATGATAGTTCTTATACGATTATTCAACATATTTATGCTTTTATTTCGGAACTAAGCGTAATGATACAAAAAATTTTTTATAAAATTTAATTCAGAATTACTCATTTTTCAACAGATAATCTTTATTCCTTAAATGTCTTTGAGACGAAATTCTGGTTTTTGTCACATTATGAAAAGTTACTCTGTAGGGAAAAAAGAAAGAAAAAGAACACTGCTAATGTAAAAATATCTACCAGGTATTGTCAGATTTTGAGACAAGTGAAAATGTAAATAAAAAGTTTATAATACAAAATAATTTAAATTCTGTGCAAAGTCCTTTACATTCTATTTTCCGCAGTTTGGCATCTATGTGAAAAAGATAAAGCAAGTTTTATGATTGATTTTTTTTCTTTCCACTTTTATTCATAATTTCTTTTTTCCATCTTTATTATGTTAATTTTTTACAACTTTACGTGCAAACATGTTATCAATTGCCGTTAGCATCAGAGATCATTCTAACCTTTAAATGTTTACAGAGAACTTCAGTTTTTAAAATGTTTTTCGCCACATAAAGAGGGACAGATGGTAATAAAATGTCGATTACCTTGTTCTAACGGCAAGTACGTGATGTCTCTTGAAACATGACGTCAGAATGTAAAGATCCATTGATAACATGGTTTATTTATATTTTGATAGGAGTTGTTTGTCTTGGAGAGGTATGCCGATTTTAAATCTGTTAAAAATTACAACTTGTAATGATATAATGAAAAAATTGTCGATTTTATAGAAATAATTAACTTTTTATGCTTCTTTTTTTTACCTAGCTCAAGTGATGTAAATTTTGTGAATTTGAGCAACTTAATTTTAAATCTAATGTTTTAATACCTCGATTGTATAAGCAGTGAATTATAATTTTATTCAAATAGAAAAAATTATATTCTATTTTATGATCTTATGATAAAAGTATTCTCACGTAATTTCGTGTATGTTATCAAAGTTTTACAATTGTGCTTTTTTAAAGAGAAACATTAAACAAAATCAATACTAGAAAAGAAATCTATAAATAGCAAATATTTGTATATATTTTTCTGTTTTTGTATATCTTATTATATTTTAACCATAAACGCTATTCAAATTTTAATCCATTCAAAAAAGTAATTTCTTTAATCAGTATTTAAACATTTTTACAGGTGTGAGGCAAATAAAAGTAAAATATTTTTAATAACAAATATTATATCTATCTATCTATCTAT
>JAOUZG010004505.1:3248025-3346150 GCA_026289955.1 Argiope argentata | reverse complement strand
TTTGCATATATATATATATATGCAAAATTGAAAATTCTTCTATTCTGAATGAATTTTAATTAATTGGTATTTAATTGAGAATTTGTAATCGTTCTTTTGTCCATTTAACTGTAATAAATTTAACAAAAAATTTTAAAAAAATTCCTAATACTAATAAATTTTACAAAAAATATTTAAATACATTTTCATTAAACATCTGCTTTCAAAACTCTTAGAAATTTTTAATCTGTTTCGATCACATTATTTATTCTGATTAAGATCAGGATCAAGATTTATATGTGGAGTTTCATCATTTTTACATGCGAGCGCAGTTTTGCTAAGAATCCCTAAAAGGCCTCACATTCCTACCTATGCTCCCTCAAGTTTCGTCAGAGATGCTGACGCCTTTATTTATTGCTTGAGGTCAACTTTCACTTTCATTGACGCAAAGTCAAATGAAGAAAAAGAAAAGAAATTCTACATTTGACGCAAAATCTGATGACAGAAGAAGAAAAACAAATTTTTCTGTCTTTTCTACCATCTATAATTGCATGGTACTCTTGATAATTCATAAAAGATGAATTCAAATGTTTATAGCTTTTGTTGGTAAGGCATTCATATTTTAATCAACGTCAATAATTTTAGGCATATATTATAAACAATACAAAAAATACATAAATAATATTATAAATGTTTTAGATTTAACTTCTTGAAATGCACTCAAAAATCTTTACTGAGCCACTTCGTAATGATATGCATTGATACCATTACTTAGTATTAGCATGCATGCCATTTTATAAACCATGAAAATTAATTACAATTCAAATTATGGTTAAAAATAAACCTCAGACAATTTAAATGTTTCTTGTGTTTCAGAACTATCTATCAATATAAAATATATTACATTGTGTTTTATATATTTTTTTGAAAAATATTATTAAAATATTATTTAAAACCAATTTAAAGAACATAAATTAAAATTACTTTTATTTAAGAATACCTGAAATGATCTGCTTATAATAGAAATTAATTTGTCAAAATCAAATTTTGATTTTTATATGCATTTATTTTAAACATAAAAGTGAATTTAATGCATTGAAATTTAATAGTAAAATACTCTATACATATAATAATATAATATATTATTAATACAATCATCTTACTAATATCAATTATTTTGTAATATAATATCTTTTATTTTTACAACTTTTCTGAGAAAAGCGTTTATTTGTAAAAAAGTATACGTTTTTTAGAATAATCAGTAAATGTCTATTCACTACTAAATATATCAAATGAAAAGACATTAGTGATTAAAACGAAAAAATAAATTATTTGGATAAATTTTCGAAAATAAAAGTAACTGAAAACAACTTAAATAAAACGAAAATATGAGATAAGAATTAACGTTTTCCTTTTTTATTCTCCTGAAAAGTACTGTTATTTGTAAGTTGCTGATGTCAGAGATCACCGTTTGTTGAATTTTAAGCTTCTCATTTGGCTACGTGAGTGGAGAACAGCAAATAATTCAGCTCTTTTTTTTTCTGGCATTCTCATTCTTATCTTATAAAAGTAACATTGAAAAAAATGCCTCAAAGCATTTCTCAAATTTACAGCTCAACTTAAAACTGATAATTGTTGATAAAGAATAATGCATTTTATCTAAAGACTATGCATTTTTATCTAATTGATCTAAAAAAATTATCATAATTTCTTTTAACTTGAAACAATTAAATTTTTTATTGAAAATTAATTCAGCCATGAAATACGAAATAAAACCATTTTCTCAAAAATATAGAGATATAAAATTACTAAAATGACTAATCTTCTTTAAAATTTTTACATAAATTCTTGTATTTATACTTTCATAAACAATTATTTTTTGTACTAATTCTAACAACAAATGATAATTTTAAACGCCTTCTACGGGAAAAAAAAATCTGCGAAATTCAGGTTTAGATCATATTAATCATATTTGATATCTGTTATGGCACACGAGGATCATAAAATCTGTTATGACACACGGATGTTTGTATAAACTAATAATTTCTAAATTTTTATTTTTCCTTTAGCAAGAATTTCATATTTTTAATTTAACATACGGGAAGTATCATCAAATCTCTCTTTTTCTCTCTCTCTTTGTTATCAAATCCTTTAATTTTGGGTCGACTGCTCGTTAAATAGCCTGTTATCATCAAATCACAAAAATTGCTTTGTATGCAGTTGTTGAAATTTCTATCTCACAACTTAAAATTTTTCACTATTTCTAATTCATATAAATAATTTCATTATTAATAAATGCAGGAGTTTAGGAATTCAAATTTAAAATCTATCAATGATCAACTAAAACTGTGTATCATTTTCACAATTTAAAAAAAATCGGACCTTTTTTCTTTTTTCCTAAAAATTGTTTTAGAAAATAAATAACTAATATTATTGATTTTTCACTTCAAAACTAATACTATTGTTCAATATTGGATAATTTCAAATTTAACTTTAAAAAACTGCCCCGAACGCGTCCGTGTATTGATTAATCATTCGCCGATTGATGAGGAAGAGGAAGAGAAATCACGAGTCGACCTTTCACTCACCTCTGAGAGCCCGAGCGAAGTCGGCCGACACCGCCGCAGCCAGCAAAAAAATCGCCACCCACCGAACCATCTTGATCGTCAAATCAACAAACACCAACTGACAGCAGACTTCACCATGCCATCCAACTTTCGAAAGCGAAAACCCCGCGGTTCCGAACCGAAAAAGTTACCGAACGGTGTCTGCAGCTAGGGGGAGGACACTGAACCGGATCGGAGCAACGTACGAGGAAGACTCGGGAAAAACTCTCCAATGGTGGCTGTTTGGCCTATTTATGTTGGTCTTGCTAAGGTCAGGTAAGAAACGGGACTAGGTTTGCAGGCTGATGAGATCACTTGCCTAAACATATAGCACGGCAAAAGCAGTTGTCGGCTCGTGTGTTTGATGTGCACCTTGCCTGTCTTTCATACTACCCACGGAACGAAATGCAATTCTTTGGAAATCAGCCAAAAGAATCCAAAAACATTCGAAATCCTTATTCCTAGAGATTAGATTGTAATTCTTCCTTTTTCTATGTATATAAATTCTTCAAAACATAAAATTTACTATTATGAAAGTACAGTAAATAAAAATATAGTCAATTGTAAATAGGATTTCTCTGGACAAAATGATTGCTATGCTCTTAAGAAGATAAAATTCACTTTTTTGTGTTATTTAGCAATTCACGAATTCGAAATAAATTTTCTTGAAGTTAGAATTTTAAAAAATGTAATAAAATTTACATAATTGTCTTTGATGATAAGTATACATCAAACAGCAAGAGCAGCAAAAACAAAGATTTAGATAGTTTGGTGTAGGTAATTCTACTGTCCGCCTTCTATTTGAATTGGGTCGTGCTAAGCGAAGAAAAATCATAATTAATACAAAAAAAGCAATGTCTGTTGCATATATTTCATCCAATAAGACAAGTTGGCTGAGTCACTATAAAATAGAGGATAGTTTATCGGAGTTTATTTTAGAGTAATTACATTTGGTTAAAGTCATGATAAGACCAGGAAAGAAGTGAGAATAAGTCTGCCAGCTCGTCTCTAGTAACTCTCACTTAAGGGAATCAAGCATCAAAATATATTTATTGATTAAACGTGGTAGGTTCAAAAAGTAATAGGGAACAAAACTTTATTTAATATTATTAAATCAAAAGTATTTGTAGTATATATATTTTTTAATTTTTATAAACTTTATGAGATTATAAATGTAAAAATAAAATTAAATCTCAATATGTTAACCTTTGAAGAAGTACTTGCGATAACAATATTATCTAAGTGAAAGTTTATATAGGTTATTTTTATGAATTCATTTGTTTCTAATTATTTTTTTTAATTTCATTTCGATTTAACATGTTTATCGTTGTAAAAAAGTTTCTAAAGATGTGTATAAATGTCAATTGTTTCATTGATTGCGAATATTTAACTAAAGTGATAGTTATTAGAAAAACGGCATTCTTTTGTAATTAGTATAAAACGTGTTAATATCTAGATTTGCAGATTTGATTCTTTATTGTTTGACATGAGATTACACACATTTAGAAAATGAACTATAAATTAAATAACTATAAAATCAACTATAAATCTAATAAAATATAAGAACTATAAAATCAAATATTTATTTAATTTTTTATTTGATTAAATTTTGTTATTTTAATCAAATATTTAATTAATTTTATTTATTATATTTTTATATGTTAATTATTATAGATAATTAATATATAATTATTTAATATACAAATATTTAATTAATTTTTTTCTTTATAAAATATAATTAAGAAGAAATGGTCAAAAGTATGATCTGTAATTTTAAGAAAAATGTTTAAACATCTTAAAAGAGATGCACATTTTTCTAAAATTGTATAACTGCTATTCGTAAGTCAGTTTTTCTATATAAACAGTTTAATACATCATAAATTGTATTAAGATTTCAGTTTATATTGTTTTGCATTTGCATAAGGTGCCCAAAAACAAAGTTAAGTTTGCTGTGACTAAATTTGTGTAATCATTCTTTTAAATGTAGATAGTAATCGGCTTGATTCTAAAAAGCAACTAATGAAACGTCGCTGTAATTAATTATATTTGTGTCTTAAAATTACTCCACTCCATTTATTTAATAGCAAAATTAATATTAAATAATATTTGATAGTATTGAAATTCCATAATTCCACAATACCATAATGTTTAGTAGCGATGAAATGGGTCTCGTTAATTTTTTATTTAAACGTATACTTATTATCTTAATATGTTTTAAATACTCAACTATTTATTTAAGCACAGCAGAAATCAATTAAATGAAGAAAAAAAAATTTACTGCTTTTAACTTCTATCACTTTTATATTTAATCTTCGATTAGTCTAGTTTTAATTGATTAAAGCTCTTACGTGAAAATATTATACATGAAGTTTCATTTTAATCACATGGTTGTTTTGAAGGATTTGTTTGACAAACGTAACAGCTTTTATTTCATTCTGGTAACTTTTATCATTATAATAAGGAAAATATTTATGTATAAAATTCCCCTTTTGATACTTCTATTTTCAGATAATGAATAAAATAGAAAGGAAATGTAACAATTTAATTAAACAATAAATACATTTTTTAATTTTAATATCAGTTTTGATCTTTTTACTATGCAATATGTAACAAGGAAGTATCAATAATCAAGTCTGACTCATTGATACATTCATGAGAGTACCTAATTAAATTATTCCTGTTATTCACAAGAAAGAAGTGTTATGGGATTGTGTTACTCTTTAGGGAAAGTAAAGCAAATTATTGTGAAATATTACCTACTTATGACTTTCTGCAGACATTCTACTTCCGAATAAAAGCGGAAGTGAATGCACTTGGAATCGTAATCATTACAGATTATTCCTAAGCATTACCAGCACTAAATGATAGATTTCTTGATTAACTTTTGGAAAAAGATCATTCTAGGAAAACATTATATCTGTTGATCAATGCTTTGTAATCCAATCGTAATTGAGATTCTCAAAATTGTCATTCTGACAAATAATCTCTTTTACAAAGATTATTTTGAGATAACAGTTTGTCAAGCGAAAGAACATTCATTCGAGACTGCGAAATATATTTCCAATATCTTTTCTTTTGTTTATTTATTAAAAGTTTTTTCAAGTATAAACTAAAAAAACTATTATTCTTGTAAAAGAAACAGAATAGTGAATTAACAACAATTTACCAAAAAAACTATTCTAAATTGATACTTATGTACTTTTAAACAAAAGAAGAAATATTTCCTTTCTGCGCATTTCTTCTATATTCAAAATTTCTTCAAAAAACAGTTCCTGATTTAAATATATGTTTTCAAAAATTACAAAAAAATGCAACCTTTTTATGAAATTTTCCTATAGAAAAATATATAAGGTCCAAGGTATACCCATTTATCTTATACTTAATTTTATGGATTACTATTTCCTTTACTAAATGCAGATTTTTCCAAGATGATCTTTATAAAACTCCAATAAGCACTTTAAAAAATTATCTATAATTTTGTATAAATTATATAAAAATTAATAAAAACCTTTTTAGATTATATAAAAATATATTGAACATATAATAACAATTAGGGCGATTATCAATTACTTCCGAAAAATGAAACTTTTTGAAAAGGCACTGTAACTGAATCTAACACTAGAGTCATAAAATATTTAAAAAATAAGAAATACTTTTTATTGAATTAATTTTTCCATCTTAAACAAGATTCTTAACATGTCCCTAGTAGAAAAAAAATCCAATGGAGTCAGATCAGGGCTTCTTGGTGACCAAGAAATTGACCCAGCCCTTCCAATTCCCTTGTTGCCGAATCGAGTATCTAATATTTCCCATGCATGCAAAATGAAATGAGCGGTACTTCATCTTGCAGAAAGTAGATAGGAAACACCGAGCCTTTTGTTGTTTCTCGCCATTACATTGCACTATGGAATGAACTTCTTACATTGCTACAAGGTCAATGAGATGTGGCCCCATCTACTGTTTAAAAAAATAATCTGAAACTGATGTGAATAAAATTTGATGAGTTACTGACTTCTTCAAAATTAATCTGACCAAATACATACCATTAACTCGATATGATTTTTTAAAACCCTGGAATTCTGTGGTGGACACCCTGTATGTATGAAGTTAAATGAATTTCCATAAAATCTGGAATTTAAAAAAAATGGAGAACAGCCTTAGAAAGATGCCATTTTTAATTACAATAATACAATTTAGGGAAATTAGAATAAGCGTATTTAACACGAGACAAAATTACAATTCGAAAGTTCAATCGTCTGCCGTTACATCCTTTCTACATTTATGGACTTTTTCTAACATGGGGTATTTTACATAAATAATAACAACACATTTGGAAAGGCATTTTGTGTAAATAACTTTTTGTTGAATTGCAATCCCTCTCCCTCGGGCTGTAAGGTCCCAGGAATGAACAATGGAAAAGAGATCAATTTCTCTTAAAGGGTTCACCATTTATGGTTTTTAGAAATTCCAACAGCCCTTTGGAAATTGTTCGAGTACACGATGGGATAAGTTCTTGATCGAAATTTTTTTCATTCTAATTTTTAAATAAAGATATAATTGTCATAACTGTCGAGGATCAACCATAACAACAATTTGCGAAAAGAATTTTAAGGCATTATTTTGAATGTCCGTATTTTTTTAAAGCATCAATATGCATGCTTTTATATTGTATGCGCAAAAGTATATTGTTACGTTTTTAGCGTAGCGGGTTCGGATTGAATGGACTTTATATGAGGACAGCACAAACAAATTTATTTACAGCTATTTACAGGTATATACAGGATGACTTGGGAAAAGTAAAACTTCAGAAAACACAGTCCAGCAATAATCAGTCACTTACAGCGTAAATACAAGTCTTACGCACAATAAACACGGTTTGCAGAACAGCTATAGTATAGCACAGCAACAGTCAATCACAGCGAGCTCAATAACACAGCGTTAACAGCAAACGCAAACACAGCTCAAGCGAGAAGCTACAAGTAAGCGAAACGCTTCTCTTCTCAAAGAGCGAGATCCACTTTGAGCGATCGACTGCCAGGAAGAGGCAACCCACCTCTTATATAGTCGGGCGAAAGCGTGGCCGTGCTACGGCGGAAGTTCCGAGAAGCTTCCGCGGTAAGGGAGAAAAACCTCGGCGCAGCCAGACTTCTCTCGGGGTTACCAGAACATTCTTCTCGCCAAGTCAACCCGGCTGGCGCGGAGTATCCCGTGACGTGCGGCTAGCGTTTTCACCTTTGGCGTGCGTTTTGCTCGCTCGTAACAATATAATTTTTCTATTTTGATACATATTTTTCAAATAACCTTTTTCAATTTCATAACATATTTTTAATTAAAGTATTTTATTTTGTATTTAAGTTCAAGATCGTTTTTAATGGTAGAAGATACACGTTCATTTTATAGCTACGTGAATTTTGATGCTACGTGACTTTATCGAGAGCCATGCTGACAAAACTTCATAGAATTTCCGATAATGTTTGAATTTTCATGATTATCAAGAATTTGTTCAGGCAACAGTCCACAACTGAATCTCAAGGCTGTGTTATGTATATCAGTAAAATTGTGCATTGATCTCCCCCCCCCTCTTCTTTTTCATCCACAAGCGTTTATTCTGTTTATGCTTTTAAATTTCAATAAATGTTTATCTTCACAAATTTTATATCTTTAAAAATTATTTTTATTAAATTCATATTTTTTTTATTAAACTGCTCTATTGTATATTTAAAGTAACTTACTTTTAATTTTTATGGATTACTTTTAATGGATATCTGAATATCAATCTGTTAATTGCTATGGGTTTTTTAATAGAATTTTCTTAATAAGAAGATTTTTAAAACAAAACTCTTAATTATCGCACCGAAATGTAGAAAATAATTATTTTTATCGGAAATTTATGGATCAAAATAAATTTACAAAAAAAAGAAGCGTTGATATAAGCTTTACTATGAATCTAATAAAAACAGATTAATGATATTTTTTATTAATTCCTTAAAAGTTAATTAACTAATTTAATTATTTATCAATTAACGCTATTTTTTTCTTTTAGATTTTAATTTTTAATTCATCATTATAATATTGTAGAATCTTAAATCTACTTTTCTAAAATCCACTAACAATTTAAATAATTTGCTGATTAATAATCAAGTTTTGAAGATCATAAAATGGTGCATTGGTCTGGAGAATATATAAGTTACGAAAAATTAGTACAATAGGAAGTGCGTGAGGAATCAGTTATAAAATACCGCCTCCACAAACACGAAATAATTCAAGTTAAAATAAAAGGTTAAAGGAATTAGAATTTAAATGGCATTCATAATATGCTTCTATTTTTAATAAATATATAGGAATTTTTGTTCTCATGATATTCATTGCAGCTTGACTTCTTTATTACAATATTTATACCGCCCCACCAAGTTTCAAGACTTTACTTTGATGCCCAGAAACTGAAAAATATATGTTTTGTATTAAAACATTTCAATAAAAGCAGATTTTTGACCTTATTTTTATTATTTTCCTTTTTTAAATCTTTAATATATCTCATACTTCATTAATGCACTCAATATGGAAATTTGCAATAAAATATTTCAATTATTGGAATATTTATGTAAAATATAAAAGTTTAATTAAGTTAAAAATTAATTAAGTTCTTGAAATATTCACATAAATATTTTACTCTCATGCAGGCTACACATTTTCTGAACTATAATGTATCTGAATTTGAGTCGTAAATTGATCATAAAAGTCCATTAAACACACTTAAAATGTCAAATGATAAAACAGTATGCTGAAATGAACGAAAAATCATTCTAACAAACGTCCTTGAAAATCTTTAAATCTTTGCAGCTGAAATTCTGTTTAGGTGCGGAGTCACGGAATGGGTGTTGCAATAATTAGGCGTGACTGTGAAAAAGGCACTGAGGAAACCAACATTTCATATAACCAAGAACATTGGAATTATTTTCACTTTTCTTCAGACAATACACTGAAAATCATTTACGGTTGTCAAGATTATATATGGTGAATGTTCCAACCGAATGTAAACATTTGTCTTCAATATTGCATGCTTGGAATATTGCAGTTTAAAATTTCATGATAATCATGAATCCTAATTTAAAGTGTTTATTATTATTATTAATATCAGAATCATTGACTAATCGTGAGTGCATTATTTTTTTTTCAGTTTTCATTTTTTTAAAATAATTATACAATAAATCTATTTAATTATGCCAAATGTTCACTTTTATCTCAGAATATATCTTGCAAAGGGGATAGATAAATAACTCTGTATTGATATTAGATTCTGAAAGGGATTTCTTTACACCTGCTAATTTAAGTAAGGGAATTGTGTGTGCCTTTGAAAAGAATTTGCATAGCTAGAAAGAATTTTATCCCTTCGCTCGGAGTGTAAGAACTTATCGATTTCAGCAGGATTCTGAATTATGACGAATATATGTAATATCAATGTATAGCATCTGAAAGATGCCCAATTTTCGCAGCTTACATCATGGCAGATTCTACTTCATGTTGAAGGGGGTTAAGAAAAAGAAAATGAGCTTTGATATCTAACATGAATTCGATTCGCCTCTAACAACTCCGCCATTTTTTTAAAAATAAAAGTTGTATAATTCTCAAACAGTCACCGATTTCTGTGATACATTTACCATCATTTTATTTTTAACGAAACATCGGTTTCTGCTTATAATAGAAATTGATGCGCCATTTTTCTTATTTTTATAATCACCCTTTACAAACAGATTAACTCTTTAGCCTCCAAGCCCTTTTCAAGAGGCACTCCCTTTAACGTCCAGACTTTCTCGGGTGTCTCTGGACGACATGGACCCTTCCAAGCTGAGGGGCAGTTACTTCCTGGGGTCCGAAGTAATAAATCTGTCACAGTTCCCCTTTGAGCAATTGCTTTGCGGTTTTCCGAGAAGGAGTTGCATTTTCAACCGATCGAAGTGTTCTAATGTATTGACATTTTTTAGTATGAAGCGTTTCGTTCATCGACTTTATGGGAATATTTTTTTCATCGCCAAATATTTGATAATTTTTTTATAATATAATTTCGAAAAAAGTTTTTTTTTTAATTTATATTAGATTTCAAACCATTGAAATAAAATCTGGCATTAATGTCAATTTCAAAAACATCTTTAAATTTTTTTTTAATTTTCCCCGATATACTTTAAATTAATACAATATTGCATTGTCAAAATTAAATAATAATACAGATGTTAGAATGTAATTTCTTTTATATTATAATATCATGTGACGTGTACATTGTATAAATGAATGCAATTTGGATATTTTTACATGGTACAGATGTTAATGCAATTCTGTGACAGACGAGATAAGTTTTAAATCTGTATTTAATATTGAAATAAAAGCATACCTCTATTTTTAAAAGAAAATGTGAAAAAAGCGCCTTTTGAAAGACATTTCTAAAATATGTTCTTTTAACATTCAGTTGAGAATTCTTTTATGTATTGCCGTCAGTATTGTTACTCTCATTGAATTTTTGAATATAAAACATTATTTTGAATTTTGAATCGTAATACAAAGAGTTTTTTTACCTTCAATTAAATTTTTAAAAATGTTTTCATATTTTGTTTCCGAAAGCTTATACATTCTTGTTTCTGCTTAAATAATCGAAAAGGAGTATGAGATAAATATACATTCCAAAAATATTTCTATCTCATCTATAAAAGCAATTCGATAAATCAAATAACATTTTTTAAGCATTATTTAATACAGACATTAAAAAATTGTTCAATAAAATGAGGGAAAAAATTGCTCAGTGAAATATATATCGGAAACACATTCCTTCAGTTTCTAGCCTGAGCATTTTACTTTAGTTCATCATAAACATTACTTTTTTGGTATAAGCCATCATGCAAAATTTTTCAAGCATAATTTCGGATTTTAAAATGTTATTTCAGTTTTCTTTAGTATTGTTAAGATAAGATCTAATTACAATGAAATAAAATGAATTTTAGAACGAACGTTCCATATTAAGTTTCCATAAATTTACGCATGGGTGTATCATTGAAATAAAAGTTAGAACGAATATCTACACAAAAAAGTCCTTATTTTTCATAAAACTGTTAAAATGTCGTGAAAACAATCGTTTATCAATAGTAGATAAAATGACATATGTTTACTGCTTAATTTTTTGTTACATCAAAATAAAGCAGGAAATAGATGGGATGGTTTTAAAATTTCATTTTACAATTAAACAAGAAAAATAAATGAAATTCGAGAAAATGTAAAACATCAAAACAGCTAAAACATTATTTTTTGGACAACCATCATCTTTGTTTAACAGATGACTGTCACTTCATCAGTAGCAGGTAAAATTGTTTTAATTTAAAAAGGTAAAATTGTTTTAATTTTAAAAAATAAAATTGTTTTAATTAAAAATTACTCTGATAAAAAAACGATTCACAATTTGTATAATAAAGAGTAGAAATTCACAAATTTTCATAATAAAGAGTAGAAAAATTTGCAGAATAGCATTCGTGCAAGGAACGCACCATTTATATAGCTTATCTCACTCTAAGAAGGAGGGGAAAAGAAAAATCCCATTTGGGGGGGTAATACTGTTTGAAAGACATCGTTTGCCCCCGGCATTTAAATTTCTGACGACCGTTTCATGATAGATTTAGTAGCTAGAAATATAAAAAAGTTGCCCTCCACAGTAACAAGAGTCGCTACCCGTTTTCTGAGAAAGTTACTATGTAGTCAATGCAATAGTTTTCCTTTATACCTTTATAGTGTAGTATTACTATTTAAAACGAGCTTATGATGTTTATCCGAAGAAAAAAATTACGTTTCGGAATTTTTGCATATCATTAATAATTAACAGAGAACTTCTGTGGAAAACTTCTTTATAAGTAGCCATAAAATCTTATCAATTTTGAGATAGCAATACGTGGAAATAGAAGCTTAAAGCCCTTTCAAAACACAACATATGTGCAAACAACCTATTTTGTGAATCCCCCCCCACCTCTATCGCCTTAAGGCACAGGGGAATCATCTGTGAAAAAGCCGCGCTCGCCAGTGATTAAACGAATCTCCTGCAGTGCCTAACACAGCAGCCGCTTTTAAAATCCATCTCCCCTAAAACGCAAGCAAACGTCCCAAACCGACTGACTTGAAGGTTTGGGGTAAATTTCCGAAACGTCCGAAACCGCCCGGCTGGCATCGAGAGAGTTAATTTTGTGGTTGATTAAGTTGACAAACTTTACGTAGCATGCTATTTCTTCCAAAATTAAGTATTTTAAATAAAATAAAACATTATTTTTATAATGATGTAATAACATTAGAACTGAAATGATAGATAATACACAGGCACAATTTCCGTTACTTCTTATCTGTGATTTATTGCCTGTTTTACAAAATTAATGTGTGTTCTATGAGCAGATTGGTGGCATTTCGAACCAAAAAGCTGACCACTGTTAGAACCAATTTATTAAAAAGATGGTGACCTCTTTTCTGTTTCTTTTTCTTTCTTTTTTAAATATATATATTTGGTATAGAGGCAGCGATTTCCACGTCCAAGATTTGTTGCAATTGCTGTATTTCTCAAAGCAATTTTAAAATTGACATTTCGCAATCAAGAGCTATAAATTTTAAAAAAATCGTCCAATATCTTAGTAGAAATTTATTTCCTTCAATTACAGTAGTTCTTGAGCAATTACGGCTCCATTTTTCAGTATGGTTTTGAGAAGTCTGCTCCGTATTGATCTACTTCAACACTTTTTACTTTATTGTTGTTTTAATCCGTAATATCAAATAATATCTATACAGCGATTTTGCTTTTTCCCTGGTTAAGGAGTTTGTTTTGCATCTGTGAGTCATGGGAACTACTGACAAATAAAGAAACTTTTAATATTTTGATATTACATTCGGTCTTACTTATGTGTTCAATATTGTGTGATATATCATATTAATCAATATTCCACAATAATTTACCATAATACGAATATTGATCAATATCATACAACATCGTTCAGTATTTGTATGCTTCTAGGGATGATGATTTTTCTAAAATCGATAACAGTTTCAAAAACAAGAATGTTTGAGAAGAAAATTTTCTGATGTGTCATTTGACTCAGGTTGGCGTGTATAATGAGATTGCAAAGAATTTGGTTTGGCTCTAAGGTACTTTAGTTATGCTAAAACGCTTAAGAAAATGTGCTGTGTTTTGATTGAATGAATTTTCAATATACATCAGAGTCAAACAGTTTTAAATACCTTACCATCCCCCGCTTCCGCTCTAGTTCTTTGAAAGTATGATGCGGTCTCTTGATTCTGTAGAGTGATTATATTTATATTTGCACTTTCAAATTTAAAAAAAATTTTGGTCAGAATGACCTCAACCACAGAAATACGATTTGTACTTCATACCAAAGCTCATGATTTATATTTAAATTCCCAGAGTTAATCTCTCTCTTCTGACTAATTTCTTCTCCAATTAGTTTCTCCGCTTTACCACAAATTAAATTATTCCTAACGTTCTATACCCATTGTGCAATCATAATTTAAAATTGCATTAGCTATAAATCAGATTTTAGTCAGAAATATTTTGAAATGAAATGAAGCTCAATAAATTAGAAAATCTCGCAGCTTTTTTCCAAGGCAGTGACAAATGGATAATTAAAATAGCATTCCCCCAAAATTATTATATAAAATCTTATTCAAGGACAATATACCATTCTATTTATATTTAATATAGATCCTTCATTTTTCCCTAACAATTCCATAGACAACAATTAAAAAATTAAAAACTCAATTTTTCATAAATCTTGCTATTATCTTCTCCGAAAGAAGAAAAACTCTGTCAAAAAGGATATATCTCATGCCTTTTTGCTGGGTATTCTGCTGCATTTAATATACATTATTGGCTGAATTGACGACAATTAAATCAGCATATCTGATTTGACATCATCAACATCTATTGAGTTGAATTCCGGGACCACCGACTAAAAAATGTTGGCAAAATGTGCATTTTCACCTTCGAGATCATTATCCTGAATATATTCCTTCTTATGATAAAAACTATTATTTGAATATTTCGATTCCGTTTACAAATTATTAACTTCTTAGTTGGATTCTAATTGATGATATTCTTTGATATCTGGTTTTCAACACAGTCGTTTTGAAGCGGTAAAAACTTGTTGATAAATCTCAATTTTTCAGATAGCGATAGTTGAGTCCAGCAGTTACCAACAAGAGAAAACTGCCGCCCTCTCCCAAGCTCACTATCACCTTCACTGTGGACAGTGCATTTAAAATGAAATAATTAGTTTACATACCTAGTAGCAAACAAATATTTTGCAATATTGATCAATATTCGCAATATTTTTTACTATCGTGGAATATTGTTTGATATCATATAATATCGCACAATATTATACAATATTACCTAACCTTAGTAGCACACAAAAACTGTATAATATCGATCAATATCCGCAATATTACTTAATATTGTGGAATATTGTTTAATATCTTATAATATCGCACAATATTATACAATATTGTACTACAGGATGTGCTACCTGGGAAGTAGCATATCTTGTATCACAATGTTGTACACTACTGTGCGATATTCTATGATATTCTACAATATTTTACAATATTAAACAATATTGGGATTATTGATCAATATTGCACAATATTTGTGTGCATCTAGGGTATGCTGCTAGATCTGTTACCTGGGATATTTGAAATATCTTTCTGATAGCTATGGGCAATCTTTAAATATAATCATTTAACAGAAGTCAAAATCTAGAATTAAAAAGAATTAATGAAAACTATTAATAAATCATGTTATTTAATATAGTTTCAAAAATCTTATAAAATTTACGTTTTATAAGATTATATTTATAAATTTATATAAAAATATATTTACAAATTTTAAGCGGTTTAATTATATATCTGAATTCAACTAAGCAATTATCATTGGAACATTTGGAAATTTTAGTTTTTTTTAATTAATACCCTTTCAATTAAAAGATAATTTTGATTTAATCTTTAAAATTCTCTTCTCATAGTTTTCTTCTAAAAAGTCTCTCCTTTTATTTTCTAATGAATCATTAACAATTTCACGATTGAAATGTAAAATTTTATTAAGAAAGTATATAATATTATTTTCTTTCACTGTAGAACTTGAGGCATTGCTTTATACTGGATTAACAATAAAATTCAGGTATATATATATATATATATATATATATATATATATATATATATATATATATGAAGCAATATTTCTTAACAGTCTATGAAATAAACCTATCAAAGACAAAAAATTGGTAGATTGATCAATGATTTATATGCTGAGGTGAAAGTTTTATAAGCGAGATAACATCCTTCGAGCTGAAGGGCTCCTTTTGCTTGATCGGTGTCTTCCTCGCCTACTAATCATCGCATGGGGAGTTCGGGCCAATCGCTAACCGCTATCCCTTCAATACCAATATAGTTTCCTGTAATAACTTTTCTTTTTTTTATTTCACTGTCTGGATTTCTTTCACTAGGATATTCTTTCCGGAGATTTTTGAAAATGTCAACAAAGCGTTAGCAAGAGATATGACATTTTATGAGATCTGTTTTAGACAATTATAACTCATACAATGTAACATGTAAGAGTGGTCAACTTTAAATTAAATCGGTTTCTTTAAATTTGATTCCAAATATTTGAAATCGAAATACGTTTTATATAAATCAGGCATAATAAATATGAAAAACTGTAAAAGGTTCTAAAACAACAGATATTTTTGAAAAAATTTTAAACACTTTTTTTAAAAAATCTGCTTAGACAATTTTGGTAAAATATAATAACGAGTTTTTTAGATATCTTGTATTTTTATTGGCATTGAGTAAAGTATTAAGACAAATTATGATTGCACCTGTACTTTCATTTTATAGTCAGTGGCGGATTTGGAGTTTCAGAGGCCTGAGGCACAATTCAATTTGAGCCCCCCCTCCCCTCCAGTTATATTTATAGTATGTACTCTTTATACATATTTTCCCCTGTGTTAAGCTCTGTATCCGATTTTTTGTGTTAAAAAAACGGAGGCGGGGAACCTAGACACATAAAATTGAAAATTAAAATCAATTTTCTTATTCTACTTGGCAGTATTTAAAAGGATAACGAAGTTCAGGGCATGTTAAGGTTGTTCTTAAAAAAATAGGCGCTATTTTGTACCATAGTTGCGTACAAGGAGCTGGAGCTGTTTTTCTCTATTGGGAATAAAAATATTTTAGTTTTGTTTTAAAATGTTATCAGAGTCAGCTGATATTTTATTTTGTTGTTTAAAATTACAAGTTGTTGAATCTTCGGTTCTATTCTCAGATCACTCATAAATTTCTTCAATTTCGCATTTTGCTTCGGCTCACTCATCGGCTTTTCTTGTGTTTATTCTGTTTTTATTTGTTCATCTGTCTTTTTAGGTTTGCATTCAATTCTATTTCTCTCGTCAATTTCCTTGAATCCATTTTCAATTTCCGCTTGTTCAGTGATTTTTTTACTTGTGCACATTTTGTTTCAGTACGCTCATTTATCTTTTCAAATCTTTCTTGTTCAGCTCGCTCATTAATTTGTAAGAATTCACATTCTACTTCAGCTTGCACAACTTTTTTTTTCCATATAAATATTCAACTTCAATTTGCTCGTAGAATCTTTTAGGTACACATGCTGTATCAAGTTGCTCAACTTCTCTTTCTCATTTTCCATTTTAGCTCGTTTTTCAAACGTTATAATACATTTATTGAATAAATTATTTTATCGTTCTGCATTTTTTTTTGCTTTTTGCTTTTTGAAGCTCTTGATTAAAACTTTATTTTCTGTAACATGGATGAAACATTAAAAAAAATTAATCGCATAAAAAATATTAGCTGGACTTTTGACGATTTTTCTGAGTTGAAAAATTTCCCCCTTCAGTTAAGAGGAGAAAGTAACCAGTTGGTTTTATCTTTTTGAGCCATGTTAATGCCTAACTCTTCCTATTGTAAATGAACCCTGTGTTGAACTTTCAAATGTGCCGAAAAATATAAAGCCACGATTACAGAATGTTCAAAAATACGAAAATAGAAACAAAAATGTATTTAAAAAATTATATGCTTACCAATTTTCACATTAGTTAAAGGTCTAACACAGAAATGAATTCCTTTCTACAACACAAATCAAAATCAATATTTCTCAAACGTGGAACACTAAATCTCTAACAGGATTATTGGAGAAACTAACCTTCTTGAGCAAAGAACCTCTAAACAAGGTCTCTAATGGGGACAATTCATGGGTCACGTACCAAACAAACCGATTCTGTTCAATTTTCAACCGTTCTGCCCGTCTCGGGATGTCTGCCGATAACGTTGGTGAAAGCATTGCAGTCAGCTGTTGCAGTTGAATGTTACTCTAAACGAATAATTATAAAAAACTTTTCATATGTTTTAAAATTTAATATGGTGAATTATTTTCACCAAACTTTTGTAGTGTTGTAATTTTATTTCTTATCCTAAAATTTCAATTAGTATTTTTAATGCAATTATTTTTTGTCTAATTAATTATCACTTTTTAATTTGTTTGCTACCCTTTTATTCTTTACTTTTCCATATATTATATATTTCAAAAGATACATTTTGATAAATGGCTATGGTGGTGTTTTTGAAAAATTACATATTTTCTTTTTTTAAAAAAATTTAAATGATAAATCAAAGGGAAAAGAACCTATCCTCTGTAAGTTGAATTTTATAAATATAAATTTTAAAAATAAATATAACTCTTAGATAAGTTAAAATTTGTAAGCTTACCAATAAAATTATTATATATTTTTTTCTTAAGTAGTAATTTTTATTAAGAGACTTTCTTAAGTAAATGATTTTTATTTGAGACTTAGATGTTTTCAGTTTGCTCAGAAGAAAAAAACATGAAGCTCAAATTTTTAATGTATGTAATAAATTTTGTTTACAATTGCAAATTATGAACTATAAAAGGCATAGATACAATTTTTTAAAATCTATGCAACCAGAACCAGTTATTTTATTTTAACTTATAGAAATCATTAAAGGACAAACAAATAAAATTATGCCTTTATTATTTTTATTTACACATTTTAAAAAAGATAAAATACATATGATAATTATTTTTAAAAAATATGATTAAATGGATGTTTTAGTGCTCTTACCAATTAAAAAAAACAACTCAAAAGTTGTTTATCAACATTTCTTTTTCTAGACACAAAGAATATAAACATAGTATGGCAAGAATGTCAAAAATGATGAAATCAATTTTATTCAACAGAAACAACCTGAATACTGAACAACGTTTTCTTTATCACCTATAAAAACATAATATTGAACAATACAGTTTTAAAACAGAACATATCTGATATGTATTTTTAAATTTTAAAGTTAAATTGATAAAACTTACTCAGAACGAATATAAAATTAAACATACAATACAGCAAATTTAATAAACAAGAATAAGATCATGATAAATACAAATATAAAAGTAAAACAGGCTATAAAGAGGAGTTGAAAGAATATGCTTTTATAGAATTTTATTATTCAAAATTAATAGGTTAAAGTAGAAAAAAAAAGTGAAAAATTCATGTAACAAGGAAGTTAGAAATAAAAATTATATAACAAATATTGCTACAGAAGTTGATTTTCAATGAAAAGACCAATATTTTTTTAAACAGAAATCACTGAAGTGCACAATAGTATAGCATGATATTATGATAACAATCAATTTCAGTTTAAATAAAGAAACTAATGACATTTCATTCTAACTATAGCAATAGTTGCCTGACATAAATCTGACTTGAATCTATTACAAATAAACAAATGTATTTAAAAACTAGTAATAATGATCTCTGAACCCATCCATTTTGCTCTTAAGTTATTAGATGTGATTACATGGCAATAAAACAATAATATGAATTACTACAAGAAAAAGAAAGCTTTAAGGTTCACACTCAAAAAGTAAAAACCCCCAAATGCATTTTATTATAATGCCAAAAACTAAAAAAACAAATACAAAAAATTATTTGATGTTAATTAATGGTCTTTGAAAGTTATACAACATGCAAGTAATTGATATTATATAAGCACATATAAAGGACAGAACCTACAAAATATTTATTCATTATAATTTTTGAAATGGCTCTTTCTACTGTAATATTATATAAGATATCTAGCAGTTATCAATTCTTTCAGTGACATTAAACTGAGTACAGTCATTTAAAATTTTATTTTCAACTTATATCCTTTTTTAAAAAAATTCTTGTTCAATTTGAAAGCTTTTATCTGTCATCACAAAATCATTCAGTTCTAATACATCCATCAGATAGCTTTTAATTTTAAAAAATTCCTATTTAGATATGCTATCCCAGTGTAATGGTGAAATGAAGTTGACAGATCTTGAAAGTATTATGACTATCATATCTTTTAAAATATTAGCTTCTTTATAAAAACTGGAAATCATTTGCTGTTCTGTTGGGTTGATCTGTTTCTATGCAGTCAATAATGAATCTGGAGTTTTATTTTCAAAAATCAACTGGATTTTTAATTTAAAAAAAAAAAACAAATTCATGCTTTGACATATTTGATTTTTGAAGATCCGTTTCAAAATTAAAAGAAGAATATACAGAGAAAAACCTTTCTTTCGTGAAATTTGTCAATGCCCTCATTTTAATATTATTAACAATATTCTCAGAAATGAATCTTTTTCACAGAATTTTGAACTTCATTTTGTAATTTGTGAATTATTTCAGTAAAAAGTAGCATTAAAGTAAGTAGCATTCCATTTACCAAATTAAGAGCACTTTTAATACAATACATCAATTATAAATGCTGTTAACAATCAATACAAAAATTGAATTTTCCAGTAATTGGAAAAGATCCATTTATTGAATAAATCTTAAAGAAATTTATTCACCTCCACCCAAATCAGCAAAATTTCCACTAATTTTCAGTTAAGAGAGATAGTTTTTACAATAAAAGTTTGTTTACTTACATCAATTAAATTTAGATAAGATTTTGTAGGATAAATGTAATGTAATATTCATGTAAATATTTCAAAATCTTCTAAGCATATTCAAAATTATCAGAAATTTCCATCAAATGTCAATAAAGAAAATTAGAAATACATTGAAGATTTTGTTTAATTGTCCCCATTTGTTTTAGACAGCAATACACGTACCAATTTCTTTTCCTTTGAGAGGGTTTTCTAAAAAAATTACTGGAACAGTTTTTGGGTTTCAAAATTTTGTGTATATAAACACACTAAATGAATTCTTGAAAATAAACAGCGCATATTACAACTTCGAAAACAACAACCTTCCATTCCAAAGCTAATAACCAATGTCAGGATTGTTGAAAGGAAACTAAAAAAATGCATTTTATCGTGGCATTAACGTGTTTCACATTAAAGCATCCAGCAGCACATCAGTCTTTCATCTTTTAACTTTAACAGGAAGAAAGAAAACGACTCAAAATTACAGCTACAAATGTAAACAAAAAATCCGCTTCATTCTTGGTGGAGGGCGTTAATGACAGACTCATCGAGGAAAGCTTTGCGGATGAAAACTTAAATGCCATGCGCAGAAGTCACATGTCACGTACCTTTGACGTTACATGAATTGACCCCATTAGATGCGTTATGTCCTATTATACAAACACGTTCATTGCCTGAGACCTTGAGAGCCGTTCCTGTACTTCATAGGGTCCGAATGTGCAGGAGGGTAGAGTATGATATTTATCTTTTTAGTTTCGCACAAGATAAAAGATGTAAAACGTCTCTCCCCTCCTGGTTGACTTTTTACTCTCTCATTCCCAGAATAGTTTGTTTTTCAAGGTTACTAATATTGCATGATTCTTTGATTGAGATAGATGAACCGGGTGGGGTAATTGTTGAGTGCAAAAAATGAAAGGTTTTATTAAAAAGATATCCTCTTTTTCAAAATTTAAATTATTACTACTTTAGAACTAAATTTTGAGGCCCGATTCGAGAGCCTCATGCGTCTGTTTGGAAATCCACCTCTGTTTATAGTTGAGAGAAACCAACTAATGAAATTAGAGCTCATAATTATTTTCTCGTAGTATTTGGATACCTGCATCACGTGATATCTAGAAACTCTAACTTCAGTTCTCTACCAGTAGATGGCAGAACACGTTTTGTTGTCAAAATAAGGAGCGTATTTTGCCAAAAAGAAAAAAAGTAAAGAAAAAACGTGAACTGTAATCTTCCTTTTTTCGCCAGGTAAATAATCAAGGTAATATGACCATACCAAATAAGACTTGTTTTTACTATTTACAAAATTTTTTTCTGTGGAAATTAAATATTAGAGTATAAAAGTAATGTTTGAAATTAGAAATTAATGTAAGTATGTGTGTTTTTTTACAACTAATGCAGATTATAAAACACATTTTTGTTTCGTTGTAGGTGTTCAATGTTATTGAATAGGGGAACGTAAGTTGCTGTGGAATTTTTGTTTATTTCTTTTTAGTAAAATTATTTTCTATGATTTTGTATTTTATTTTAAGATTTATTTTAGGTAAAATTTCTTGATGAAAATTCGAACATAATTAATAGATATGTATCTGAATTATTCGCCGTAAAATCCACAGGTGTTTTGAAATCTATCTGAGAGTTGCAAAACTATTCGATGCACATTGTACCTAAAATAAACATTATATTTATAAATATAATGAAATCTTATATTTTTATAAGTGAAATTTATATTTACTTATTTATTAGATTTGTTATATTTTCTTGGTATTTTAAAAAAATCTCTAAAATTGTAATCTTAAAAAAATGTATTTTTCTGAAAAGATATAATACGAAATATTTTTGATGCATGGAACAAGTATTTTGAAGGATTTATTTAAACCTTTGTGCTTTTTGATTTAAAACTTTTGGGTTTTTTCAATTAAAAAACCCTATTAGTTTTGATTTAGCATTGCCTTTAATGAAAAATTATCAAGTTAATTCACACTATATTGGAAAGACGTTTTCATTTTAGTAATATTTGTGTTTAATATTAGAAACCAAAATGCCTTTAAATTATTATTGTCAGCCAGCTGTAACTATTAAGCGATTCATGTATATTGGAACCAGTATTCTTTCCTTCTTCCAATTTCACCTTCATTATTTTTATCATTAATTTTCTTATCAATTAAGCAAATAATAATTGATCTGTTAAACATGTTTTTATAGAAGAGCGAAGTAAAAGAACTGTAATAAAATTTATTGACATTTCTTTTTGATCATAACAAGTTATTATATTTTTTTACATTTTAAAAAGTTTTGCTATATAGTTAAGAATGAATGTAGCTTTTAAATGGCCTATTTTATATTTAATTTATTGAAGATATATTATTTATTTACTTATTTTTATTATTTTTATCTGACTTAGTTAAATTCTTTGTCTCATATCATTTTGATATTGATAACTGTTTCTCTAACATTGAGTATTTATCATTTGAGAGTTCATTTTAAGAATATTTTAAAATTTTGCATTCATACATCAAGTATAACTTGGCAATGTCTGGGTGTAGTTAGGAATAGCGGTATCTTTTTAAATAAGCCATAGTTATCAAAAAGTTTTCTCACGATTTAAAAAGAAAGATTTTTATTTATTTTTACAATGACTTAAATCAGCTTATACTATTATTAATACATTTTTTAGATTATAAAGTGCTAAAATGACCTTATATATTAGTGCATAATTATATAACTTATTATTCTACAATTTCTAATAGTTATGGTTGAAAATATTTTCAATTATTAAACCTTGAATTCAGTTTTAAGAATGAAATATAATATTTTAAAGAATGAAATACACACTGGTGATGACTTCATGCTGTATCATGGATGAATATAAAAATAAAAATAGCAATATGGTTTTGAAAATATATTTCACAATTTATCATCAAATTTAAGAATTTCAAAAAGGAAACTTTTAATAACTCTAATTTTGAAAACTGCAGTAAAAATTTGTCTATTTATATAAAAAATTAAAATCAGCTTATATGAATGAATCAAAAATAAAGATTTAAATATTAAGTTTAGTTTTTCTCCATGATTGAAAATTAAACACATACTTTCATAATTATATGAAGTTTTTGTTTCTCATTGATACTATTTTCTGTCCTCTTATTGTAAAAAAATGAAAGAGCCTACATAAATTCTGAAATAGTTTTTTTTCTGTTGTGTTTATGAAAGAAAGAGAGGCAATACTCATACCGGTATGAAATTTTAAAGGAACAATAATATTCAAAGTCAGTTTTTAGTACTTTTTTAATATTTCAAATGTTCAGAATGTGCATTTAAGGATATGCTTTGTCTTAATTTCCTTGCATTTTAGGATCATGCTTCTGAAAAAATACTTTTATCAGCAGATTATAAAATTTATCATTCTATTGTGGTTATACTTTCTTTATTAGATTTATATTAATTTAGTTTAAACATGTTATGCAAATATAATAACTATTTTCTATTCTGCTATTTATAATAAAATATTTTGTTGCATTTTATTTTGGGCATAAATAAATAATTTATTCATGTAACTTAGTGATATTAAATTTATAATTCTGTTGGTGATGCAAGGATATTATTAAACAAAAATAATATGTGACAGTGCTTTGACTAGTTATCTAAATATTGCATTTTAGAATGTCTGTATTTATTGCTACATTGCACTGCCTATCCATATACCATTAGTGATGTAGTGCATTAAGACAAGTTGTGGGCAAGGAATTGGAATTGGGAACTACCATAGATACTATGCTTTTCATTAGCATTGTTTGAAAATTGGAAAAGTGTGTGTGTCATTCTTTGTTGTGGGTATGCTGCTTTTAGAGAGTTTACTTGCTTTCTTAAAAGCTAAGTATAAATACAGGTTGGTTCCTGTGATTAGTTTTTAATTCTGAGTTGCACTCTCTCTTTGGTTTATCTTATTCTTTAATGTCTCTGGAAGAAAGTATGTACTATTTTATAACTTATTTTCCTATTACAGCACGTTTTAATTTATTCATGTATACTTAGATACAATTTATTTTTTTATTACAACATGTATACTCTAAATTGTTTTGCACCTCAAAAATTATTCTGCTTTCTTTTTACCACAAAGATGGCTCCTGAATTTTACTAAACCAGGTAGAATCAATCAAAAATTATTCGTACATGAGACTGACACATTTTTGAAAGACAAATTTGTTTTGAAAATAGAGGCAAATCTCTCCTCCCTCTGACTGCCATTTTTATGTAAATCTGAATAAAACCCTTTTGTATAATTTGTTTTCACTTCTGGAATTGAGTATACAAGTGATGTTTTTGAATGAGACAGATTAATGTATCCAACTATGTTATAAAAGGAAAAATTTAATATGGAAGCATTTTAATTATTTTTGTTTTACATTTTTGAATACTATTTACATTATATTATTTGGAAAGATTACAGTATTTTAACATAATCAAATTTTCTACAATGTGAAAATCCTTAGTTATGCCAAAAATGTTCAGTGATCATGGTATAGTTGATCTGGGCAATAAATTACTTAAGCTATTTCATCTCTGTTATGTTTAAGAGATATTTTTAGATGGTAGTAATTCCATATTTTAATTTTTTTATTATTTTAAACTGTTTTCAGTTATAATTAAAAAAAAACTGTAAACTATTAGTTTGATATAGAAAATTTATAAGAAAATGTGAAAACGGAAAGGAAATTAACTGTTGTGGAAAATTGGCATAAAATATTTATAGACTTAACTGTAGATCAATATTTTTGCCCCTTGTTGAAAATTTTTTTCTTTGAAGAGATTGTTAGACTTTATTCTATGAGAAAAGAAACACAACCTTTTGAATTTCAATAAAATTAATACAATTTGGAAAATTAGACCTATATTTTAATAAGGAAACGAAAGCTAAACTTTGTGGTGGAAACCTCATATGTTAGATAACGTCCACCGGACAGAAATGTAACTTTTTTTCTGGAAGCTATGTTACTCCGCTACAAACCCTAATGTTACAAGATCGGTTTTCAACTACCCATTTCCCATAATGGTGACACGCGACCTAGAATAAGTAACCTTCGTATAGCTGTTGTGGCACCCTCTACCGGCAGCAAAAGTCTTCAGGCGCATTATAAACAGCAGTCAACATCTCTACCAACTCTCACATACACTCGCCATACGCTTGACCCATATTATGTGGTTGGAGAAATACATTTGTCCCTAATATATCTCCTCACCGGAGAGTATGTGGTGAAAGCTTCATAAGCCAGATAACATCTACCACACACAGGTAATTACTTTTGTATAGAGGTTATGTTGTTCGGCTACAAACTCGAACATTGCAAGTTCGGTACTATAGGTACTAAACATCCTCCTCAATTTCAATTAATGATTAAGTTCATAAGTTTTCATCTGATTAAACAAATTTTGAATTTAAATTCATTATTTGTTTAAAAAATGTTTTTGAATTCAGAAACAGATATAAAAGGTCTGATGATTTTAGAGGGGAGAAAAGAAAGAAAAAATTGTGCATATTGGTATTTTCTTACATATTCTGAATTTTAGAAGCTGAATTTTTATTAACAGTATTTTTCTATATTTGGAAAATTTAGAAAGATGATATAGTTAATATTTTTTGAAGTCAAGATAATTATGAGTATTGCCATATCGAATTATAAAATTTCAAGGAATTGAGGAAAGAAAGAGAGGATGTAGATCTCTGAGTGCCATTCTTCAGCTTCAATGATATGTTTGTCGGAGTATAGAGAATTCTCCCCTTAATGATGTGACTGTTAGGGCTATATCTTTGTTGTATTGTCATGAGTTATTGAAAATCTTGATGGATTTTTCTGTCTATTTTAGGTGAGTTATTCCGTGTAGCTAGTGTTGTAGTTGGCTGAGAGGTTGTGTGTAATCAGTTGGAGTGACACTATTGACTGTTGTAAGTGGGGTGGTTGAGTGCCATTCTTTGGGAATGCCACAAACTTGAAGGATTTTACAAACGTACAAAAATAAGCTATTTTTATAAGTGTGGAGCTGTAAGAACAAAAGAGAACTTTTTATCTTGTGAATTAAGTATTATAAAAAGATGTAGCAAGTAAAATGCACTGCACAAAATCAATTAGATAGCAATTCCTCCGTAATACAGCGACAAAATATTGCAAGAATATCTAGCCGCACACAGTGTGTACAATACAATGATAAGCCGTTGAATGAGCTACAAACTATGACTATTTTTAATGTTTGTTTATATACTTATCTAAATACAGGTTCAAAGAACTATCCGTCTGTAGATATGCATGTTTCGCTTTTTGTTAGTCGTTTTGTTATGTTGTGTTATTGCATACTTGTATTCTTTTAATGCAGAGTTACACTCTTTATCGGGCGTATCTTTGTATTGTATAGTGACAAACTATAGTCCGAAGCGGTACTTCTCTGAATTTATCTTCTCATGTTCTATTTTAAAAATAACTAGCTTCTGTATATCTGACATACACATAAAAAATTTCTCCGTGATTTTAGTTTAGATTCATCCTTTTTTATTGCCCATATTTCACTTTGTTTTTCAAGCTAACCGTGACGTGAGAAAATGAAAAAATGGTAACTACCCGATATCATTTATCTTTGTATTAGTGTTGCTAATCATGTTTAATAATAAAAAGTAATAGACGACATTCGCTGTTCGAGTCAAGTTCTTTGTCTGAAAACTTCTTTTTAGGGATTATGTTTTTGAATACTAATTTTGCTTTTGTTACTTTCATTCTTTCTGCTAATTGAAGTTAAACTGAAGTGAGTCCATTATTCTATTTGTGATAGAAAAATATATGTGTGTGTCTGCTTTGTAGAATGCGATTTGACGTGAAAGACAAATGTGCTATTAAAGTGAAACATCATGTTACTTAAATGGTATAGTTGATTTTCTCTTCTAACTCCAGATAACTTATTGCTGTCTTCCTGTATTTTGACTTAAAATTAATATTTGTTGTTATTTTCTTTTTGATTTGTAGTAACCGCATGATCATTGGCGCATTGAATTCCTTCTGAAATAACGATGTATGGTCTTGATAAAGTTAGTTTTATAGCCCCAATGTAATGTTTTTGAAGGAGAAAAAAAAAGCATATAATTTAAATATAATTATTAGTCTACATTGCGTGTTTGAAAACTGTGAAAAAGACGCATATATACTTTCAAGATCTTGTCGAGACCCATCAAAAATTAATTCACGGCCCTATGTTGGGAACCCCTGATCTGTGTGTTTTTATTTTCCAAAGGGAGGAGTATCGTTGTCCTACTTTGTTTTATTTACTTTGCATTTTTCTCTTTTTTTTAAAATCAGATCACCTGATGCTCCTATCATCATAACCGTTTTTGCTCATATTATCTGTCATATACCTGGCTATGATATAGCGTTCTACCTTTTCCTTATAATAAAAGAAATATATTCTACGATTAAATCGACGGGATATATTTTATGTGTATCGTACGAGCATGAATAAATCCCTTGTCTTATAGATACCAACAAAAAAAAATCGTCGTCTCTTCGCAAACGTTGACTTTTCACATGTTTAAAGCATAGATATTTTAAATTGTATCAGTAATTTACAATGCGAAATCTAATTGGAAGAATCAGATCCCCCCCCCCCTGAAAATCTATTTGTTTCATTTATAAAAAGGGTGAAGAATGAGTTTTTGATTAATTTAGTATTGTTTTACTTAATAATCTATAAGTTCTGTTGTTAATAAAATTACAAATGGTATTATGTGTGAAATGGCAATTTTAAATATAACTTATTTTTCTCAATTTTTTTACAGTTATGATAGCTACTATTTATACTGAAAAAACCCAGCCTTAGGTTGCTAGATAATTGACAAAGCTTTTGACCTTTAAGTAATTTTAATGGCTTTTATAATTTGTAAAACACAAAATTCCTCCTTGAGTTAAATGATTGGGAAAAAGATAATTTGTTGACCGTTCCCTAAATAGTTCTCATGTAATTCTAAATAGAACGTTAATCTAAGGAAACTTTAGAATCCAAAACAAAGATTTCTTGTGTCTATTATGTGTAATGTACATTGGAGTAAATATTTGTGAAATTATCAATAACACCGGCATTTTATATAAATAAGAATCTCAATTTCACATTAGAGGCATATGCATTGCTCTATTGTTTATTATTTCTGCTCTGAAATAGTCGTATAAATATGCATAAACCTTGAACAGCTAAATCGAATGCATCTTATCTCAATTACTACTAAAGTAATTAACAGTGTGCAAATTCGTTTTTAAGTCCTGTGTAGTTATTAAAAATTTTTTAAGCTAAGAAATTTGCTTAAGTTAAATATCTGCAATTTTTAATTCACTGTGGCCAATTCATGCTGACATTAGTTTTGAAATTCATTGTATATTTTGCGGAGGACAGGTTAGCATGTTTCGCTTTATTTATTTTCTTGCATGTTTAAATGTCGTTTGCATAAATCTTCAGATTATGAGATTACGAAATAATAATTCATTGTATATTTTGTTTTATTATTACATCGTATACATTGCTACATGATATATATTTATAAACATCATTGACAAAATTCCAAGTTTAAGAATGTAAATAAAGTTTTAAAAAAATCAAAATTTAATTTAAAAAAATTTAAATATCGTTTTTTTACATTAAAATGTAAAATCAAAAATGTTTTATCTGCACTACTATTAAAAATGTGAAAGTTTGGTTGGATGGTTGTTGTTAGTGACTCGCACCATAACAGCTGAACGAAATTGCATGAAACTGAACACAGATGTAGATTACTGTCTAGAATAAGACATATGTTATTATTTATTTCGGTTAATTGAGTGGTTGATTTTTTTATTATTTAAAAACTAACTTTCCCGCCAAAAATATTCATTTTCCCACCACCAAATGCGTGAGACTGCAGTTTGTTTTTTGCCGACGCCAATGAGGTTAGACTTAACATGTTTTCGACCGATTATTTCAAACGATTCTGTTAATTTTCTTAATGTTTGATGCATTTCAAATCAAACATTGTTTGTTAATCTATTTTTCGTATACATTTTTTAGTACTTTTGAATTAAAATAATACAGAATAAAGAAAATCAAAAATTCCTAATTTGTATTGCGTTACGCCAACTGACGCAGAAAATTCGCGCATTTGCATTGGCCCAATTGGCATTGAAAATTCACGCAGTGTATTATAATTGTTGACAACTTTATTTTTGTTTTAATTAAAAGTTTGAAAAATATGTGTTTAATACTATTTTAGCTATTTCAATTTCGATCGATAAATTAAAATAGATTTCACTTGATTTAAAAGAAATTCGGACTCGATTTGCAGTTTTGCTGTATTTTAGCTACACACTGTAAATAGTTTTTAGGTTAGTTTGACTTTCCATGCGTACGAAGTCACGGATAAAAGCTAGTAATTTGATAAATGTGAAAGATGACGCATAGATTTCAAAAGAGCTAATAAAGGGCTGTTATACATTTTTCTCATTCCATCTTTTCCACTTTTATTTCTTAATGATTACCTCTTTTGATGGCTTGGGTTGCTACCTTTTCTTGTTGCCCTTCGTTAACAATGAATTTAGCCTCTATATCTAGGGTGCATCATAAAAAATGAGCGCAGTATAATTGTATATTGGATGCTGAATGCTACCAAATCTTAAAAGCTTGTATGCAAAGGAGAAAAATATTATTAGTGTACTGCACAGTATCAGTACCGTCTGTAAAGGGAAGTCTGAGCGGGGGAAAAGTACTTGATTTTCCACAAAGCTTTTTTTTTTCTCGTCCCAATGCGACTTTATCTCTGATAAATCACAATGGAGGCAAGAGATAAGGTCTACTGTCTGACGTTCGTTGTTTGTCCGCTCTGAAAATAACCGACCGGAGTTTGAGCGAAGTCGTAAATTTTCTTCACCGTTTGAATTACGCAGCTGATTGTCCCGGGGAGACAGAAAGGTATGCGAGGTGCCCGACATAATAGTGTTCTTTTTTTCTGGCACTTTCGTTTATTAGAGAATGAATCACTCTGAAGAATCCAATCAGTAATTTAGCTTAAATTATTTGAAAGTTGAATTGATGATTGACGCCTTTTCAAACTATGTTTTTAATGCCTCCAAAGAATGTATTATCAGTTTAATTTTGTTCTTGATCTCCTGTTTTTTATTGTTACTGTGTAATCGATTTGATATATGACATTTCGGATTCTCTTTTCTCTTTAAAAAGTTTTTAACAAACGCGTGAAAAGAATAAATTTCTTTGTAATTGATAATCTTTCATTTGATGTTATATTGGGTCAAGAACAGAAATTTGCAAATTCTGTTTAAGATCTGAAGTCACTAGACTATTTTAGAAGAATTGTTCTGAAACCGTAGTTCCCAGCATCTAATTGGCATGCGGGAAAAATCTCGTGTTTTGAAAATTTAAAAATCTTGTGTATCTCTTCCATATTTACAACACCAATAATCAACAGTAATAAATGATTGATTTAAATCATATTGATATCATTATATATTTGAAAGTCATATATTCAGTTCATATGATGGTACTTTTCAATTAGCCGGGCGGCAACGAAAAATCGCCAAAGAAATTTGGCGAAACTCTACATTATTTGGCAATTTTTTGCTGCCGCTCGGCTAATCGAGAAGTACCTATGTGATATATATTCATTACTCTATTCAATCATCATTATTATATTCATTAGTTAATTACTTATTTGCGTCATTTTTTTGTATATAATTTGGAATGATCAAAAACTTCCATTTTCGAAATGGCGTAGTGAAACAGGATCGGAAGTGGGAAATATTTCCAGCTGTTTTGCGCTCTGAAACGGCAGCTCATGGGGCGCTCGACCTTAATCCCCTCCGAGTAGCGCTTCCTTTGATGTACTTTCTCGTTGTTCCCTGCAGTGGAGAAACTGAAACCGATGCTATTTTAAATTTTCCTGAAAACAACATTCGACCGACATTTACTATCAATTTTCCTTCCCGGTTATTATCTTATTTCTGTTATGATTCTTACCAGTAAATTCTTGCGAAACTTTCTCGTATCCAATATTCGTTTGCTCCCTTCGTTTAAATAATTCAATCTTTTATCAGACCATGGTGGCCTGGTGGTATGGCCACGATTAGGGAGCCGTTGTGTACCAGGTTCGAGTCCTGATTCCATCGAAAAACTGTCGTGTTAAGTGAATCTGTTAAATCCGTCAGGCCCAAACGTCCCTTCACTCCGCTGATGTGGAGTGGAGAAGGGGTGCCAGCTTAGGTGTCGTCCTCGTCATCTGACCGTGGTTTAATATTACGAAATCTGTCCCCATATAGCTCTAGTGTCGCTTTACAACAGGACGTTAATGTAATTAAAGTAAACTGAACTAAACCTTTATCAAACCATTGAAATACAGTTCATCGGAACTTCACTTAACAATCATAATTCGTCATCGAATCTTACGTTAAGCGAAACAATTTTCTCTTTAGGAATCAGGGTAAAATGAAGCAATACGTTTCATATAAAAAAAAAAACTTAAGGACATTTAAAATTTTTTTTTATTTATTTACAATGCATATTTTTTTAGCCAGAAAATTGTACTTGTCGTCAGAGACGCTTCAAAATTTGGCAAAAATGATACACAGCCTTAGTATCTCATCAGAGATGTTTTCCAACATTATTATGCAGCAATTTTTCATTATTCCAACGTCTTCTGTATTTCGCTGAAAGGTTGTTGTTCTGCAAGGTTGTTGCTCTTCCACTCCTGTTCGAATCGAATCCGCAAATTTATTGCGATATAAAATCATGAGAAATCATTAATTTCTCTTGATTTTTAAAGTGACATAAAATGTTATTAGTTCTTCGGCAATTCTGGCTATGTTCTCCCATCAGTTCTTAAGTGATGTTATCCGTTTTGTTTTGCTTGTTATATGAATCACTTCGTGCTCGTTAAGTGAAGTATGACTGTATCCAACGAACTATGTGTGTTACCTATTCTGTAAGAAATCCGTTACCTCATAAAATAACTACGGAGGCTATTCAGTTTTACATTAAATAATTCGATATTTATTCTAGGAAATAACCGTTAAATTTTGATAATTTGTTTCTTGAAATAATCAGATATTCTATGAAGCAATCAAATTATTATCTTTACAGATAACTTGTGTATATATAAATTAACAAAGATAGTTTATGTATTTAGAGCTCGTTAAGCGACGTTTGACTTATACTCAACGAAATGTGCGTTATCTGTACAGTATGAAATACGTTATTTTATAAAAATAATTACAGGGATTGTTCAGTTGTACGTTAAATAACACGTATTTATTCTATGAAATAACCGATAAATCTTGATAATTTGTTTCATGTAATAATTATGAATTCCATGAAACGATTGGATTATTAAACTTCACAAATAACATAGATACATTAAAAAAAGGTAGTTTATGTATGTATAATTTTTACTTACCTTTTTTTATAAGTGATGTTAGAATACAAACTATTGTGATTTTTGGTAATTGATACAGTATTATTGTTTGATTTCCAAATAACTACATACAATGCGTAATTTATGTAAAGAAGCTTTTTAAAATTGAAAAGGGGAAATGTCCGGGAGCTGTGCGTATGTTGTGTTTGTGGTATTTGTGAAAATGATATCGGGATTTTTTTTCCTCTTGAAACTTATTGGATTTGTTATAAAAACTCATTTCCAAAAGACCACAAACAAATATTGTGGATAGTTCAAATATTACAATACCACAAAAAAATATTGTGGATACAAACAAATATAGTGCAAATTTTAATTCGTGATAGTGAAAACTTGTGGTCTGAAAACCCGCGATTAAATATGTAGGATTGTGAAAGCATCTTGGCAGTGTCTTTAGATTCATTTATCGTTACATTGTCAACTGTCCACAATGTCTGTGATACTTTAATTTTCCTTATCTTAAATTTCAATTAAAAAATATATATTTTAGTTTGTGATGAGTATGCTGTTGCAGAAATCGATAAAAAAATCTTTTTTATTGATATTTGTTCATATCTGTTTGCTCTGTATTAAGCGATAAAGGAAAATTGTACGTAATAACATTAAATAATACTGTGATTATTGCAATTATCTTCACAGCAGTGCTTTACTTACAGTGGGAGTCAAAAGAAAGTGAGCAGCCAAGTTAGATAAAGAGAATGTTTTATTTCAAATATATTATTGATTTATAATATAATAAAGATATATACAATTATTGACTTATTTAAGAAGAATCGAACTTGTTAGCATTAAACTACAATAAAATGCATAAAGAAATTACCCAACTTGAACCTAAGATAATTCAGTTTTATGCCTCAAAAAGAAAAAGTAAACATTCATAATTTTTTCTCCTTCAAATGTCTTAATTTTACAGATATCACCCCTTTTTTCCTAGAGGATCTTGTTATAAATTAGTCTTATATTCTGCCTGAATTTATGTAAATTTCTAGGAAAACTTGAGAGATTTTTCAAGAAGTATATATAATCAACGTTGGCGAAATGAACAGTTTATAAACGAGGAAAATAATAACGAACTTGAAGGAAAATGGTAATATAGATTTAAAAAAAGTTGAAAGAAGCTATTGCACAGAGAAGAAAATTCTTGACAAATATCCCAATTGTAGACAAATCTCTGTATCTTAAATATAGAGATCTGTACACTATTACTGAGACATTATTACTATCACTATTAGAGACCTGTACACTAAAATGTACACTATTAAAGTACAAAATGGTTAGTATTAATATCATTTATCTTTCTTCAAATGTATTTAGATGGAGATCAAAAGTTCTTTGATTTCGTATAAACCCCTTCGTGTAGTTAAAAATCTAAAGATTACAATTGACAAATGGTAAAAATATACTCTGAAATTTTGAGAGAAAGAAACGTTGAATTATTAGCTCTTTAAGAAATCAAAAATAATTACAATTTTTAAAAGCCCTTCTTTTCTACCTAGAACTACAATTTTCATAGCTCTAGATGCAACGGTTTTCTTTATAAAGCATCACATTCTGTATATCTCGTAATTCACAGAAAATATTTGAGTCTAAAAATATATACATGGCATCACCTATTTAGTTATTATTTGTCTTTCTTCTTTCCAGTTTGAAGTATGGTTGTCTCGAGCAACGATTTTTTATCTACTTATCATCAAAATCGCATATATTCTGATAGGCAGATGTAAATATTTGCTCATCTGCAATGTAAATGTAAGATTTTCAATATTTACCGACTAAATACTTCGGGAAGCATCAAAAAATGCAACTGCGCGGGATATATTTGATGTTTATCCCGTTTTGATAAATTATTGTTTGAGGGTTTTCAGATTAAATGTTAATTATAATAGACCTTCAGTTTTTTCTAAAAGGTTCTTAAACTTGTACTCAAGAAAAGAATTTTAAAAAATTGGATAAAGTGCTAATGAATTGTGATTATTTCACAAAATCGGTAGTTAATTCAAAGTTTGAATTAACTATCGATTTGCATTTGATGAATACCCTTCTGCATTTGAAGGCTACCTTTGGAAGCATAATATTGTTATATTGTTGGTTGATACTTTTAGTGGAGATACAGAAGCTCTGAGAAATCTCTAGACTTAATTAATTGGACATAGTGAAGTAATTAATATTTTTCAAATTGTGATTAAAATCAGCAGTCTGCTACTAGAATTTTTCAACATTAATACTAACATATAATAATGCATAGATGTCCTAGCATATAATAATCTCCTACGAATATAAAGATCTGAATCGTCAAGAATTCTCTAATTTTTATTACTTTCAGAAGTTTGTTTAGTTTAGTTATACTAACGTCCCTCTGTAAAGCAATACTAGGGCTATTTTGGGACAGTTCACGTAATTTTGAACCGCGGTCAGATGACGAGGACAACACCTGAGCTGGCTCCACACAGAACCAGCGGAAAGACGTTTGACCCTTGCAGATTTAACGTACAACAGACCTCTTTACACATCGGTTCTTCGGGGGAATCGGGTCTCGAACATGACACCCTACGATTCACGAGTCGAGACATTACCACCAGGTGACCGCAGCCCATTACAGGGTTAGAAAAGTGACTAAATTTGGTAGTCCTTCCTTTTCATCCATAACAATGGCAGCACCATATGATTTTTTTTATTATTTTATTAGTATGGAGAAGAAAAACAAATTTGAATTTTTGACCGTTTTCATTTCAATCAATGAGAACTAAAATTGATTCAGAGCTACAATTTCGAGTACAAGATCATAAACTAAATTCCACTGATCGAAGTCTTTGCATTTTTGAGTTATCGCCTTCATATGCTGCCGTGTACACATTTCGATAGACTGTCGACTCGTAGATTAATTTGATTTATTATTCAATACAAATATACAGTTGTGATGATAAAGCTGCGCACCAAGTTTTCTTCATCTAACTGCATACGTTTTTGAATTATCGTGTACACAGGCATATGGAAAAACAGACTCTCTTGAAGAAATTCCGTTCAAATTTTAATAGAAAAATATATACATATGATATAAAAAGACCACAATAAAAATCTCATCACGTTTAACTGAATTAGCTTTTCAGTTATCGTGTTCACAGAGTTGCATTATTCAAAAACTTAGTTTTTTTCGGACTCGGTGACATCTAAAACGTAAGGAGTTTTCAAAATCTCGAGGTCGAATTTTCGCAATAGTTTCGTATTCGAGAATAGCAATTCTTTCGTAAATGTGAAGGGGGAGGGAGGGGGACCTCAGTTCTTAGCTAGATGTTAAGTACATTAATACTTCATCCAAATGCTATTATTCCTTTTGATATATGACAGTTTCCGGATTTATTTAATAAATATGATGTCGCTTTTTTTTGAACAATAGTAGTAATCGGGGATTTTGAATCGCCGATTTCAAAATGTCCGTTCTGTTCATTGCCAGCGTACGTCGACAACTGTGAAAGGATAACTTTTATTTTTTTTATGGTAAGATGTACTTCATCAAAGTTGATTAACATGACTTACATTATATTATTATTATTCGTCTACGTTAGTATGCGCATGACTTATTAATATAATCATATCAACTTATTTCTATTAAATAAATCTTATCAAAATAAAAGGAAGCGCAATTTTAAATTTTGATTATATATTATTGATAGAGCTTTTTAATTGATTAGTTATTCTTGCTAAGTGGCAAAATCAATTGGCGAAGTCAGTCCAATTGTTGAGGTTGGAGGCTGTATCTAAGTTTCATATTGTCTCTGTGTAGGCTGAAAGAACAGACGTTCATTCACAACAGATTTAGGGGGTCTTGAGCTTTTATTCATTTTAAATAAAATTGAATCGCTAAATGTGTTGCTGAGCATAATTGGCGAATCGGTGAGAACTGCTCGACCAATTCGCCTAATTAAAAATAAAATTATTAAGACACGAGGACGGTTCTTTTAGCGAAAAAAAAAAAAACGAAAAAAAATGTCAGGAAAATAGTAGAAGTGACACTTACTTACTTTCCCGCCAAAAATTTTCATTTCCCCTCCGCCAAATGAGTATCATTTCTCCCCCCACGCTAATGAGGTTTAGCTTAACATGTTTTCGATTATTTCAAACGATTCATTTAATTTTCTAAATGTTTGAAGCATTTAAACTTAAACATTGTTAATTAATTGATTTTTCGGACTAATTCTGAAGTACTTTTGAATTAAAATAAAACATAATAAAGGAAATTAATAATTTCTTATCTGCATTTCGTTATTCCAACTGGTAAATGAAAATTCATGCATTTGCGATGCCTCAATTGGCGTTGAAAATTCGCGCATGGTCAGTGTGTTGTAATTCTTGACAAGCGTGTTTTCATTTTAACTAAAAGTTTAAAAAAAAAATATCTGTATAATACTGCTGTGGCTATAATCTCGATCGATAAATAAAATAGTCTTCATTTCATTTTAAAGAAATACGGACTTAATTTGCGGTTTTGTTTTATTTCGGGTACACTGCAAATTAATTGTATTTAGGTTGGTTGTGTGCTTTTCCATGCGTAAGAAATCGCGGGTAAAAGCTAGTATAAAATGAAAGGTGACGAAATCTGTTAATTAAGCATTTTAGGTTGGGATTGATTTTTTTAATTGTATTTTATTTAGTGGTTAGTGTCCATGAAGTCTGTGAAATCCCAACACCATCTCAAAGTTAGTATTGTGAAGCGTGTTTTTGAAAAAAAATTTATCGAAAAGGGGTAGTGGTTGGGAGGTATTATTAACGAATTTAAATAATATTAACAGTTAACTAAAAATTAAAAAAAAATGGTGAAATCGATTGTGTTTGCTAATTATTTTAAACATTAAAATTTTGAACGATCGTGTGAGTTGATCAATTGTAATAATTTCCATAAAAAGTAATAAGCTACATTTTGAAAGCGCAACAGGTGCTCAATTCAATTTTATGACCCACATGAAATAAATCCAAGATTTTTTTTTAACTGAAATATTTCTTCTTTTTTGAAAATATTGATTGAGAAATTTCTAAGTAGATATGGATAAAAAAATAGATTTAAAGTTTGATTTTTTTTGACGAAATCAGATCCTTGAGTAAATTGCTCGTCATAAAATTATTAATGACCATAGAAGACATAAATACTGAATAAATTTAACTGATGAAAATAATTCAATAAATTTTTTTATTAATTTACGTTTTAATTTCTAATTAAATTTAAAATATCATCAGTGATTCTTTTTTATTGTTATTATTCAATTCAAAAATCCAGTATAGTCAAAATCCTGTGTAATACACTATGTCTGATGATTTAGGAAATAGTGATTAAAAAAATTGCATTGTATTGAAATGATGCATATAATTTTGTCGATGTTGATTTACGTCCACATTTACGTGCGTTCTATTTCATGCACACTTTTTTTTCTGCTACTACATTTCACACAATGTCAGCCTGTCGGATAATTTCATAACTCGATCTCTGCGAAAATAAAAGTAACATAATACAGATGAGGCCGCGGTCAAGATTTGAATCGTGAAATACTACGCCGCCTCGTATCATAAATCCGGCGGGATGTGTGTTATGTTTAGTCTTTTGCTGGCACGGCCTTCACATGTCCTCCCAAAACAATGACCAGCTTTTTTTAAGTGGAAAGTTTATATCTCCTGCGAAAGGAAGCTTTCGAGCTCGAGCTGCAGCTTTAATTTGACACGTCTCTTTCCTGTCTTCGAAATGGAAACTGGAAAATAAATGTATGTGTATTCACATGTAGGTACGGTTGTGGGCGTAGAATGTTGTTAGATTGGTTGGCGTTCGAGTTGTTTTGGGGACAACCCACGTGCTTGTGCTGATCAGCAGGTGTTTAATTTACTGCTGATATTTTGCAGGGGGCTTTTATGTGTGTAAGTATGACTTAATGCTTTACATATAGTGCTAATCAGTTTTTAAATAGCTGTGAAAACAATTTAAAAGAGTTTTTAAGAAGTAGAAATTTTTAGATTAGTTAAAAATGATGTAGGTGTCAATTTTAACGAACGACGGGAACTTATTTGGCATTGTGTTTTGGCGTCGTTCCAGTTGTTTATGTACTTTCCTTATAAGCTGGTTTCTTGGAAAGCTTAATGTATTTTGTGCTTGAAATGTCAATTGCGCTTCTGAAATTTCTGTTTTCGATCATTTTTCTGTTTACCAATTGATAATTAATTTTTGCTGTGTCAACTATATAGATGGGTTGCATCTTTAGAAAAAAGAAACTGCATAGGTTTTTCTTTTTATAGGTTTATTTTTGTGTTTACTTGTTTTATCATTAAAACGGTAAATGCATATATCCTTTTTAACTATTTGAGATTGTTTTTTTCTTTTTAAAATTAACTATTTATAATTTTTTTAAAGTATAAGACCGCTCTTGGTTATAAGACGAATAATCTGTGTACTTTTTGATCGTTATATGTGCTCATATTGAATTCATATTTAGGGTTTTATTATATTCATATGAAGTTCACATTCAGGGCTAATTCACTCGCAGAGAGTTTTTTTTTATTCAGTTATAATTAATTATAAAATCATTGCAAATAATGCCTACCAATGCAAATACATATAACATTTCGGGTGGTAAATATATATTAAGAGATATTCATATATTTGCCCTGAAGTTATTTTCTTTGGCAAAGAATTATTTTGATATAATTGGGGTACGTCAAATAAGATAATATCTTAGGGTAAAGGACGCTTTGTTTGATAAGAACTTTGTTTCAGAATTTGAACTCTTTTCTCAGAGTTCGATTATTTAAAAAAATTTTACACGATTTTAGTGGATTTATTATCATTTTAGAAAACAAATTGATTAATAATACAGAAGTTATTTTTAAAAATTGTGAAATAATGAAATTGTTGATAAAAAATATCTAAATATCTTTGAAATAAAGTAGTTCCTTTTCATATTTGAAAAAGGTTTGTGCATATTTTTTTTTTGTAAAGTGTACAAATAAAAAAAAAGGATAGGTATTTCTAGTAAGCATTTTTAGTGATGGAACCCAGAAATCTATCTTGCAATAAGCTTTGTTTTTAAACATGATTTTCCATCGCAACTTGAAATTTTTAGGTATCCGTTCACTTCAGTAATCTACAAGTCGTCGATAATTCGCAATCACCATAAAGTGAAAATTTTATTGTTCATAAACTTCAGTCCATTTAAGGATTATTAAATTGTGTATTTTGATGAATATACTCAGGATTTATGAATTGATAAATTAATATGTGTTAATTATTTTTTGTGTCAAACGCATCATTTCAGTAGAATTTTGAAATATATTTCGATCCTGCTGGAGGGGAAAAATAAATAAATAAAACTGATATATCTAGCATAATAAGGTTATAATTAAATGTTGCTAAATATGCGCAAAAATATATTTTATGATGGACGTCATATAAAATTGAATGCGTTATCCTGTTACAAATATATTACTTTTAAGTGGTGTTCTGAAGATGTGGTCTTCAAATTGCTCTCAGTTAATTCGATGCTTCACGAGTTTTATTAATTAATAAAGTTTTTATTTGTTTGATTTGTTTAAAAATGTTTTCTTTTGTACTGTGAGTTCGGCTGATGAAGCAAGAAAGATAAGGAAGCATTCGAATATGAAATTTAAAATTGCTGCCTCAAAAAAGTGAGATAAAATCGTTGATAAAGCGTCTTCCGAGTTATGTGAATCATTATTCTTTTTTTCAAGGTCTTCTATTTCAACCGAGCAGTCCATCTTCACGTGAATGAATGTGTGTGATTCTTTTTAGTAGAGAATATTATTTCATTTCCAAGTCTATTTGTAATTCTCTCCTAATATTATGCAATAGGTGAATAAAGAAATTAAATTGAAGCAAATTGTTTCAATTTTTCTAGTGCCTTAAGGTAATTTTTATCGTCTGAAAATAAATGTAGCAATTTATCTGTTTTTTCGTGTTATCCTAATTTTTCTTAAATGAAAAATTAATTAAGCAAATATCATTTCGTAAAGTAAAATAAATGTTAAACAAATTAAATTAAAAGAATTATGAGCGGATAAGTTAATAGTTACTCACAAAAATATAATTTAATTTCTCTATGTAATAATTTTAAAACTTCCTTAGAAGAAAATAAATAAACAAGAAGTTTTAATATGAAAATCCATGTTTGTCGGTTTTCTTAGTAAAAGAAAACAACGTATATTTCATTTTTAAGAATAAAAAGACTTACAATATTTTGAAAAATGAATAAATAATAACTCTCTTTTTTTATCCATATTTGTCCAAAATCTTCAAAATTTTGTATTCAGGTTTGTATATCTCATTCTTCTATCTACAATTTTCATTAAGTTGAACTTCTCTTTCAGATTTCAAGATTTCCGTTTAAGGGCCGTACTTATAAGAATGCAAAATATAACTAATTTTAGGGGGGGGTGAGAGAAACGTCGCTCCAGGTTTGAAGCTCGGAATATGTGACTCAATGGGAAATAATTGTTTTCTTTACAAACAATTTTCGAAAATGTCATGAATCAGTGGAACATTTCCTCCCCTACAATATCAATGGTTTTCATATTTCTTCTGACAATCGATATCAATGGTCGTTTTCTAATTGCACTATGTATACATTATTTTAATTATGTAAATTTACATATGTTTTTTAAATGTATTTAATTTTTATTTAGTGGAATTTTTTACATATCTTTATTTATTACGTGCAGAAATTGTATCTCATTAATTAATTGAGAGTTCTATGTTATATTTTTGATAAAGTGGGGAGTATTCCACCATTTATCGAAAGTAATTTTGAGTTTTTTACATAATTTTGACAAAAACTTTAATTTATTACTGAATTTCCGTATTCAAATTATCAATCATTGTCTGTCAGTTCATTTTAATGGAAACACATCACATACTACTTTACTACGACCACCCTCCATTTCAAGTTAGTTTCATTTTTGGAATATGAAATACTTATTCAAATAATATCTAACTTGTTATTTTTTTACACAGTTAATTTTAATATTTACTAAAAAATCTTTTAATCATATATAAATATATTTTAGATAAGTTTGTTTTAAAATGTTAACTTATTGACTAGTCGCTTTTTGTGTGTTAATTTAAAAAGTAAATCTCGAATCGATTTACAGTATTGTAAAGAAGCAGTTAATCACATTTATACTATATCCGAAATATATTAAGTTTTCATTATTATTTAATGATTTAGATTTTTATATTTATATATCACTTAAAAGAGACGGTTAACTGGATGACCAATTTCCCTTTAATATACTGAAAAAAACTTCTAAACTCTGTTCTAGGCACGATTTAAAATTGCTTCTTTGTGTAAAATGTGCACTTAACTATAAATTTTTGAGACCAATTCTGAAAAATGTCATTCCAATCCAATTATTTGATCATTTCTCCCATTTTATCTAAGTACACGGTTTAAAAATCATCTCAAAACCTCACATTTCAACCATTTCTTCGAAAATCTTATGTTAATCACTTTCGCTTCCCTTCCTCCAGCTTTAATTAAATATATGCTATTGAGAGAAACGCCGCTCATTTTAGATAAATTCAACATTCCTTAATTTTATTCGAATTAATTATTCTTATTTTAATTGAAGGTGTTGTTCGAGATTAGGTGTGGAGAGGCACTTTTATGCTTCATTAACAGTGAACACCCTGTTAATAGTTAACACTTGGTTATTGTTCAGAAATTCTGCGGAAAAAAAAAAAGGAAAGAAAAGGCAGTGCTTTTGCCCAATGTTGTTTTTTGTACTGGGTTAGAAACTGCTCGAATCTTTCGGTGAGTTGGAGGATAATTCATATCGATTTGATTTCCGGTGTTGTTTTTGGATTGTGCGTCCTTTTTATTTTACTTTCATCTATGTCTGTTCTCATGACTAAATCCCAAGGTCAGAATGGTGAAAGAAAAAGATTTCATTGTCTTCACATGATTACTGGCTTCAATGCTCTGTGGGATTTGAATGGCGTTCCTAGGATTATTTTTGTGTTTTTTTTATGGACTGAAAATTGCCTGCCAAATAAAAAGGATTGTTGAGAGAATAGTCGCTGAATTAATTTTTTAGAGATTGAAAAAAAAAATTGTTTACTAACTTTTGCTTCGTGAATAAACAATTCCATTTTTTCTTATTCGCACCTAATGATGAATTAAATCCATAGTCTAATTCAAAATATTATCCTTTTTACATTCAATTTACCATTAATTTCAAATATAATCATATTTGATTATATTTGGTATAAAGAGGTTTTGTAGAGCATTTCCGCTTTAATATGTGAAGATACCTTACCCAAATTAATGCTGAGAAAAGGATGCTTGGAATTGCATTTGTTTGGTCGTAAAATCCTATTTAGTGGCATTTTCAGAGAATTCATATTATATGCATCAACTGCTCTGAACTCATTTTGAATTATTTTTTTATCTTATAGAATTAAAAATTACGTAAGGTTAAAACACAGCATAAGACTACCTGCAATTAAATGATGTGCAGCATTTATTTTATTATGGAATTATGATATTACCAGAATCGAATTCGGTGCTATTTATTTACTTTCATTGATCACTTAAGCAAAATTGCAAATAATTATCCCCAGTTATTTTCATTATTAACTTTGTGTTAGGAGATTTCATTATGCAAATGTTAAATAATTTTATGCTTGCCAATGTTGGAACTGGGAAGCTAAAGATTTAATTGTATGCTATCTCCCTCGGCGTTCAACAGAGTAGACAACCGAATTTGACTTATTTCATGTTCATTTTATCATATTAGCTTGGAAGCAAAACATAGAATTTTTACCACAAATTGTTCTGTTTTTTAAGTAGAACTGTAACATGAAATAAGCAAATAATGTACGCTTAAAGCATAAATGTGCATATTGTGTATTTTTACATTATAACTCTCATTAGCAAGTTTCATTATACTTATCCAGTAGCTATATATGAACTAAATGCGTACTTATAAGCAAATTCATTTCGCATTTTCTTCAAAAATATTTTTTGAATTATTGACTTGGTTATACACAAATAAATGAATTTACGAAAAAGAAGAAACTACAACTACAATTGAAACGAATAATTTTTAACGAAGGAAAAAATTATCAATTTTTATCATCTGATTGAAGAAAAAGAATTATCCTGAATTTGTTATTAATTCATAATTTTTAATGAATCTTCCTTGTTATTAGCTCATCTTTATTTAACTATATGCCATTCCAAAGAATTTTTCATGACCATCTTTTTATATAGGGCTTTTTTGTCATTGACTGCTACAAACAAATTTATCATGAAAGGGCGAATACAAAAGAAAGCATGAAAGAGAGAGAAAGTGAAAGAAAAGGTATAAGTTGACGGTTGCAAGAAGTCCAATAACCTGTACTGTATGCAAATCCCCAGTTCATTAGACTCATTATGGCAACAATGGAGCAGGTGTGCCGTATAAATGAACGTTTTCGTTTTTTCTTCTTCTTTGTTTCAAATTTACTAATGAATAATGATTCATTAAGCATTTCGATTTCATGTACATATTTTTATTATTTTAGGACATTGAAATGTTGCTGAAATGTAGTAATGTAACATTGATTTAAAAAATTGTACAATTTATTCCTAGGTAGCGCATTCTGTATAATAATATTGTACAATGTTGTGCGATATTGTATTATATTAAAAGATATTCCACAATATTTAACAATATTGAGAACATCGATCAATATTGCTCAATTTTTGTGAGATACTAGGTTGCATATATATATGTAAAGCATTTAAATTATTTGATGAAAGCAGATAGCAGAGTCGTGGCCGAAATCATGGAGAAGACATGATGAATTTTTAAGTTCGTTTTATTCCATCACAGGAAGCATGCATTATTTACAAGCTGACGGACAAAGCGCGTCCGCTCACAGCGCAAATGAAAAGCAGAAGCGCCAAGAAGGGCGGCAAATCATTATCCCTGGTCTTAAATAGCATAAGATTTTGATAGAGAAAAAGTTTTTCCACATTGCGTATATAATCTGATTTCGATTAGGGTTTCTTGGACACACGCTGACCCTGGCAAGGGAAACACAGGGATATTTTTTAAAGGAATGTGCTTGACTGAAAATCTGTGATTTCTAGCTGATTTCAGCAATTTTACACAGCTTCTGTGGAATTAATTAACTAGAACGAGTGGAATGGATCAGAATATATATATATATATATATATATTCGAAAATGATTGCCTTAAATGTCAAAACAAGATAATGTAATTATATATTAATTTTTATATAATTTCAACTAAGTAATATTTGTAAACTTATATTTAATACTCTTGTAAAAAGCGTTTTCTAGTAAAACAATATAAATTTCTGTGTATATATATAGTTTGGACTTTGGCTTTTATTTAAAATAAATATGACTATTTCATACTTATTTTCTTTTTTGAATTTCCTTAGATCTACCAGCTGTAATAATGCCAGAAAAGAAAAATAGCTCTGAAGACAAAATGTCCTCTAGCAAATGTTCCTGCTGTCCCTATGGGTTTCATATTGATCGGGACTTTGTCCGTTACTGCGATTCCTTGTATAATTCAACTCAGCTAGAAAAGTTAAGACAAATCAAGAGAGAAAGGAGAAAAGAAAAAAAGACTGTTGAATCGTATTTGGGACTAGGAACTATGCCTGAAACTAACAAAGATATCAAAATTCCTGTTACAGTAATTTATTTTATTTTACTTTTACAATACTTAAATTATTTTTAAATTATACTTTTAATTTGTGTATAATTCTAAATAAGAATGAATGATTTATATGATAATTTTGTTAATGTTTTTGAATTAATTTTTTCTTTTGCTGAGTGTGTCATTTATATTAAAATAATTATTATTGTAAAATTTAAAAAAATTGATAGTTGTTTAAGTATAATTTTAATAATGATTCATTAATTAAACAGTTAATCTTTTTTATTGTTTCTTTGTTTTAGATAACAGTTGAATTCCAAATTAAACTTTTAAATTCTCTTTCCATCTGATTCACTCATTTGTATTTATACATACATTTGTTTCTTCATAAGTGAGAGTTAATAATAATAAATAAAAAAAACATGATGTATAGTTAAGACATCCCACATGTATTGTAGTTTGCTTTAAATAATAAGACGAAACATGTCTTTTCCACATAAAACTTCTGTCATCCTCTCTATAGGAATTCTGAAACTGTGTTCATAACAAACATAAGATTTGCATTATTTGTGGTTTTTAGTGTAACTAATATTTTTTCCATTAAAAAACAACTTACCAAATATAATTGCTATTAATTAATAACATATAATATGTTATTATTCTGACTATCTGATCTTTATAAATCTCATTATTTTTACACAAATATTTATTTTATGTCAACTATTGAAAATTTAATATAATGCTTATGAACAAATGAAGAAATTTACAAATAATAAGTATCTTAATTTGTAGAAAAGATTACTAACAATAATTTTACTTGCATCTTGCAATTGTCTAAAACTTTCATTCTCATTCTTGGGAACAATATAAATTCATTTTATTTGTACTATATTTTTAAGTGCATATAAATTTATTTTAAAATCTATAGCAAATAAACTGCATTTGCTTGTGTATTCCTTTCTTTCTTTTTTTTTTTTTTAGATAAGAGCTTAACCTTTTTATACAGAAAAGAATAAAATGCTCTAATAATGTTCTCAATCAAACCTCAAACTCTTCTGGGTCACATTTATCTCTATGAAAGATTTTTAAATTATGAATCATGATCACAAACAGGTTGTTCCAAAGCATGGCCTACAAGGGAAGGGCACAGGGTTAAAATTTGAGATCGGGATGAGATTTAGTATAATGATAGTATATATTTAGAATGTTCATTTATTAAAATATTAAAATACAATCCTCGTGCAATTTTGACAAAATGGTCCTCAAACTTTTGGTAAAGCTTATATACTGATAACTTGATAAGTATATGCTTATATACCGATAAATTGTTCAGTATATAAGCTTCCAATCAAATAGTTCAAATGGCGTAGTTGTGTAGGTTAATAAATAGTCATATGTGGAAGGTCAAGGTTTGAATATGACTGGATTTTTTTTATTTTAATAACTTTCATCTAAAAATAAATATTTAATATCAAAATACATAATAAAATAAAAACTTTAAAGGAAAAATTATAAATATAGATGCCTTTAAAAAATTATTTAAATTTAATTAATGATTTACAAATAATTTTATTTAATATGCTATTTATTTTTTGGAAGGATACATGTTTATTATTTTAATGCTTAAATTGTAATCTGATATTTAAAAAATAAAAACAAAAATAATATAAATGATGATAATTATTAATTATAAATTCTCGCATCATAAAAAATTATTCAATATTTCTAAATATTTATCCTATATACCTTTATTTTTGAATTATATTTAAGAACTAGAATTGTAATTATAATAAAAACATTGGATACAAAATATATTTTGACATCTTAATAAACTGATAAATGATTGTCCACTAGAGTAAACTTCATTTACATTCAAAAATATCTTTTTATCATCAGAAAGTTGGGCAGCATATTATGCATACCTTAACATCTTATTGATAATTGTTAATTTTTTTGATTCTCTTCGTGAGAATTTATTTCTTTGTCATGTTCGATTAATTGAGAATTGTGTACACCCTTATTATGCTTTTAACCATATGCCTATGCCTTCAATAATTTAACATCTCTCTCTACTATTAATTTTGATTACTTCACTTGAGGACGTTTTCTTACATATTTAACCAATATCAGCTGCTCCCTTCAATTTTTGATATAGACAGAGCTTCGTTGAGTTACAATTGATATTATCATTATTAAAATCCAAGAATTCAAAAATGAACTGTTTGAAAATGTTGCAAGGAAGTTAATTATCTCCAGCCAACAATGTTATGTTTTTTAATTATTTTGCCTTTTAAGATTAAATTATAATTTAAGTATTAAAAGAATAAGCATTTATACTTTCATAAAAATAAGTAACATGTTAATTAAAACTATCTGTAAATAGTTAATTGAATTGGAATCATTTATTTTTTAAAAAATACATCTGTATTTATGTATACTTTTTTAAATTTTAATCTTATTATTATGTATTTTGATAATAAATATTTATTTTTGGATAAAAAATTAGAATATATTAATTAAAAGTAATTATAAAATTTTAAATTGAATAAAAATTATTAAAAATGAAAAACAAATTCTAGTCAGATTTGAACCCTGATCTTCTGTATACAAGACACTTGTTTACCCAGACAACTACGCTGTTAGGACTATCCAATTGGAATTATCAGTATATAAGCTTCACCAAAAGTTTGAGAACCATTTTCTTAAAATTGACTGGTCACTGTGTTTTAATTTTTTCATGAATGATCATTCTAAATGTATACTATCATTATACTTTCATCCCATTCTCAGATTTCAACCCTATGCTCTCTCCTTATAAGTTCATAAGAACTTCTGCTGTACTTCCTCTCTGATTTTGTTATTTTGAAAGCAAAAACTTTTGAAAATTTCTTTAACATAGGAGATTTTATTAAAATTTATTGAATAACAGTTTTTTAATGAATGTTGTTTTCGTTCATTATTAATACTTCATTTCTTAGTGACATCTGATATTTGTAACTAATTTCTTGATTTCTTGTTTTTGTTTTAGGTTCCTCAAAATTCAGCAAAATTTTCTCATAGCATTAATTTATATAATGATGTTCCTCGAAATTCTTCAACATTACCACATGATATTCATCTACATAATGATGGACTGGATAATGCTATGCAGGATTTTGAAGATACATGGCAGAAGAGTTTGAAAAAGAGTAGCAGCAGTAATGATATAATTTCTAAAAAAAATGGACTTTCAACTATTTACTCTAAACCTAGCAAAATTTCATTTGATGACCAGAAAATTATATTCTCCAGTAACAAGCAGCCATCACGTAGCAGCTCCACTAGCTCAGTCTCTTCACAGTCTACAGCTATTTCAAGCACAAGTGTGCCAGTTACCTCAGATGTGAGTGTTAACGTATTCACATTTGTACATTAATAACTAATAGTGAATGCTTTCTTATGAAGACAGTAGTTTCTTGTTAATTCATAAATTTAAAGAAAATGCTAAATATATTAACTCCAATAGTTTATTGCATAATATAACATGAACATTGATCTAACAAAAATAAAATATTGTTACACTTATTCATACAAATGTTAAATGAAAAATAAATTATTTAAAAAGCTCTAAATCTTTAATAAATAAATTAATAAATTAAAAAGCTGTATCCAATTTTGAAAAATCAGTCATACTAGAAATATCAGTCTTTAGAAAATATATTAACAGCTTTGTAAATTATGTATATAAAAAGAAATTATAAATTAATATTTTTTTAGGATATGGGGCAATGGATAAGTTCATTTAATCCCTTTAAATTTGAAATTGTGCCTTATATAATTAAGGGTATAATGTGTACTTGTAGTAAAGTGATTTTGTTGAATTTATTGAGACAAGCTACATCACAATTAGTAGTGAAAATAAAAAGTTTTAAAAATCCAAAAGAATGGCCAAAAAATCCTATCAAATATTGCACACTATATTATGACAAAAACAGGAAAAAGTTGTGTATAAATTATCTGTAAAATTGGTGGAGATATTTGTGAACTTTTCATGACTTAAATAAAGCTTTGTGTTTAATCAAAACATGCATTCTCTTTCCCTCCTCTAATACATTTTCAATCTTTTAAAAAATATTTTCATTTACTTTCTTTAGTGCTTGAATCTTATTTTGCCATTGCCTAACTCTGAAAAAAGTATATGATAATATTGGAGAATATATATGATGTTAAAATCCATTAATCTGCCGTCTCTCAAAAAATATATTTAACAGATATTCATTATTGCATTTTTATTTTTATTATCATATTAAAAAATTATTAAAATTAACTTTTTGTGTTATCATATGCAAAAGGTGTTTCAATAAGTTTTGTACCTTTTACATAGTTAATTTGTTTGTAAGTGAATTTAAAGAAGATATATTTATGCTTGCTATACAAACATTTTCACTAAAAAAATATTTAATCGATGTTTTTGAATTCTTTAAAAATAATATATAATATAAAAATAATTACTAATTATAATTTTTTGTGTGTAAGTTTTATGTTTTATTTTAAATAACAAAAAATGTAAAACAAAATTACCCTTTGTATTATTAAAATGTGCATTATAAAGCAGGGATTATAAATTGCGAAACCAGTTGAAAGTAATTCTTTACCAAAACTTCTATAATATAACATATTTAAAAACCAATTATGTTTTTCTGAAAATAAGTAAAAGATTTTTTTTAAGGAAAGGGTAATGTTATTAATGCAAAACCATTTTTCTAGCAAGAACACTCACACACACACACACACACTAATAATAATAATAATAATAATAATAATAAAGGAATTGATAAAATATTTAATGAAAAATCATTTAAATTAGTTTTAATGTTTCAAAATTGCTAAATCATGTGTATCTTAATCTTATTAGAGGACATTTTAAATTTGTTTAGTTAAATTGACTATTGTCCTTGAATTGAGATTCAGTTCATTTTTTCATAGTTTCACTGTTTTTTAAAAAAGTATATTAGGAAATAATTGCACAATAAAAGTTATCTCATTTTACAGAATTTATCCCTTTTTTTTAATTGTAAAATAATTTATTCATTTGTATTAAAAATAAATTCCATTACTCAATTTCTTTTTTCTAATAATATTTTTTATTCCTTTTTTTAAAAAATTTTTTGGTGCATTTATTATATTTAATTTGAAATAAACTTATTACTATTAAACGATTTATCTGTATAATACTTTTTTGCTTACTGGTTTTGGAATTAACTGTTCAGTGTTGAAATATTTTATTTTATCTATAGATATCATATAGTTTCTATGCTTCAGAGCATATGACTTCATCCATTGATATATTATCCAAACCTCGTGTAAGTTCACCTTTCCAAACTGCTGGAATTAATAAAACAGTGCTTAGCAGCATAAGAGAACGAATGGCATCTAGTTTACAGCGAATGAAGGAACTTGAAGACCAAGTAAAAACTATCCCTATATTACAGGTATAAATAACTCATTTATTTTTAAAAAGTTGCAATACAATTCATTTCAAAAACTTTTCCAATTTGTGGTATTTCCAAACTAGTCTGATATGGTGTAAATAGGTTTGAAAAAAATCTGATGGACAAATAGATTTGAAGTATTTAACTTATATTATTTGTAAAATTAATAATAGGAAATATATAAATGTGCAAAATTATCAGTACAAGGTAAATTTGTTGAAAAATGGGATTTAAGATATGAAAACAAAGGAATTCTTTACCAAAGTTCAATTAAATCTCTTAAAAGGAAATTTCTTTTTTGTGCCAGATTTATATTGGCCAAGGCATTTTTAGAACTTGCAAACAGAGGTTCTTCGGGAGAAATTACTTTGCTAATTTTGAACTTCAGAAGGAACTGTGAACTATAATTAAGATTGCTCTACAATGGAGAAGTGACTGGGCTTTTGATTAGCATTGACAACATTTAAAAAATCTAATTTAGAATCCTATTGTAAATAAAAAGATACTATTGTTCAACTTTTGTCTATTGAAATGAAGTGATTATATTGCATTACTAGTAACATTTAGTGACCAGATGGTTCGCTGGAAGCAATAACTGTTAAAAATTAAACATTTTGTAGAACTGTCTCAAAGGATTTCTTCTACAAAATACTTTTATATTATTAAACATTTGCAGCAAGAAATTTTTATTTGATATTCTGGTGTACATTTCTATTTAACTGTAATATTTCTGCTTTTTATTATTTTTAATAATTATTTCTTAATATAGTTAATGAAATAAGAAAAATATACATCAGACTTGAGCATTGTTGCTCAACTTTTCTTTGTCAACCAATTTTTTTAAAAATAATTGTTACTAAAAAGTTTTTATATGTCAGCTTTAAGTGTAAGTACTTTGGACAACATTTTGGTGTAAATATTGTAGAATGTATTGTTTAATTTTCATCATTTTCCAAATTCTTATTTGTGTAAGATCAAGTAATGTTACTGAATCTTTTTCCAGCTGATGAAAAAGGTCTAGTCTAATCAGTTATTGCAATCAATGAATTCAGCTTTGATATTCATTATATTTCATTTAAATTAAATCATTAAATAAAATTTCATGTTCAAAATCCCCTGACATTTTCAGGTATTAAAAATATTATTTTTTAATTTCTTTCATATTCCTTGTTTATGGTATAAAAGGACTTTTCAGTGGAAACCAGTCAATTTGCAACTTTTAAAATAATTATTGTACAAAAGTATATTATATGTCAGTTTGAATTGCAAATATTTATTGTTTCAAAGAGGTTGGTCTAAAGATTTTGGGGCACATTGTTTCACTAATATTTTGTTTTTTAAATCAGCCTTGCTAGTGCTACTATGCCTTTTTCCTTGTGACGAGGGAAATATAGTTATCTTTGATGATCACTGGTTTGCCTGGATTATTGACAATTTTATTTAAATTTTATAGATATAGCTTTGTATTCATCATTCTGGAAAATTATCAGACATTGAAGCCATGTTATTTTAATTGCTCAGTATATGCTCAATTCAATGTGTTCATTTATCTTTCTTTTGGAGATCGATCCCATTACATCTTAATATTATTCAAATCAAAAGTACCCAATTAATCCATCTACTAAATTTCATGGTATTGTAACTTCAGCTTTTTAAAATCCATCTCGTAAACTACACAAAATTCTTCTTTGGCTTTTAACTTTGGAAGAAAATCACACGACCAAATATTTGATAAAATAATGACAACTTGCTACAATGATTTACTATTATAAATTATGTAGTCTTTTGCTATATTGTATTTTTGCAAATTTCTTTGAGCTTTATTTTTTTAGTGAAAATTTTGGTTTTGAATGATCAAATTATTCCTTCTCTTAATGTTAAATGTTTAATTTTAAATTTTATGAGCAATTATATACATGGGCTTGCACCTCTCCTCAACTGTTTGAAATTTTCGTATCATTAAGCACTGAATATCTTCATAAGAAGTTCTTTGATTTTATATATATGAATAAAACAACATTAAATCTTATGAACCTTACAAAATGTATTCTATAATATTAGCGTACACTATATTATCTATTGTCTCAGTTTTCATATAAAAAATGAAAGCAAGCAAATTTGCAATTTTCTAACATTTCTTGAACATATGCAAAATGTGTAATTTTCTTCAAATTAGGTTCACGTCATATTTTTAGAGATTGTCTAAAAATGTTTTTGTTTATGTAAGTTTATTATTTTTAGAAGTTGTGTTTTTTTGTGTTTATTGGGTTTTTGAATGTTTATTTAAAGACATTTATTTAATTTTATCCATCTTAAAAATGTATAACAAAGCAATGAATAGATTGTTTTTTCCGCTTAAAATTTTTGTGTTGGAAAAAATTTGTTATACAAATATTTAATCCTGATGAATGATTTATTATGACATATTATAATTAAGAAAATTATGCACTTTGATTTAAATCATGGTCTGAATTGACACATGCTATATATGTATAGGAATCTTTTCTTATTATTATGAATTAATTGAAAACTAAATAATTGGTATGTATGCTTATAAAGTTCAACTTTTTTCCCCTCCTGTAGGTGAAATTGTATGCATTATCTGAAGAAAAGAAATCTTTACTTAATCAACTCAAGGCAAAACAGGTTTGTTCTACTACTGAAAAATCACCGGAAGGTGAAAAACACCTTGAGAGCCAATTGAAACGATTAGAAAATGAAGGTATTATGTCTCCTACTTTAAGCAGAAAATGTCTGTCTAACAAATCCAGAAGTGATGATGTTCTGGCTTCTCCTGGTATGGCATCATGGCTGGATGCTAATATAACCAAGAAAAACTACATTGAAAAAGAAATAATTTCCCATTTAAATGTAAATGATGTAAAAAATATCTCATCTCCACAATCAAAAACTGTAAAAAATGTTGCTACTTCTTGTTCAGTGTTAACTAGAGACATTGGAATTGGTTATGTTCCTAGTAAATACAAATCTGTTGCTGTTGGTAGTGATGTCTCATTCTATGACTTACTGAATTCATTAAAGAACAAGAAAAACTTTGATAGATGTACAAGTATGTCATCTGAATCCTTAGAAAGTGATGCTGAATCCCTTGCAGGGTCAGATGAACCATCTAGATCCTTCTCTCAGGCAAGATTCCGTAAAACAGTTTCTAATACCAATGCATCTAACATTCCAGTTAAATATTTTGTAGCTACTTCAACTAATACTGACATTAAATATTTTTGTAATAAATCTATAAATACTGAACAATCTTTTTTTAAATCCCCTATAAAAGAATCTACTGATCGAATACTTAAGCATAAAAGTATCTCTGTTTCACCTATTGTCAGTACAAAATTTGTGCAAACTTATGAAAAGACAACTCTACGAAGTGTTGCCATGCAAACATTAGACATAAAATCTAAAATCCAGGAGACAGATAGAAAGCATGTTAAAACAAAAGATGCAGGAATTGGAGATTTCAATGTTAATGACATACACTGCTTTAATTGTAAGAAGATGAAAATATCCATTGGTGTTGGAGATTTCAATATAAAGTCTATTGTATGTGATCAGTGCTCATCTCTTCAACCCCATTCTCGTTCGTTGGCCCGCAGTGAAAATTGTGAAAAATGTGTGCTTCGTCAAACAGAAACTATTGGTGTTGGAGATCAGGATATAAATAAAATTGAATGTCAAAACTGTGAGCATATGAATTCTGAAATATCTAAAAAAGTAGAAAAGCATTCAATTAGTACAAATACAGCTGATGACTTTTCAAGTAGCTTGAGTCTTTCAAAAAGAGATATAAATATATGTGATAAATGCAGTGCTACAATTCAGTCTGTTGCTCAGGGTTTTGCCACAGGCACTTCAGAATCCAAAATTCCTAGACCTAATCTGAAATCACCAGGTAATGCTGGAAAAACCAATCACACAAAACTTGCAAAGCTTAAAATTCAGGTTGGGAAAACTCAAAAATTGGAAAATTCTGAGACTAAAGAAATTACTCTGAGTTCGGAGAAAAAAATCATGTCTTCAAAAAGGTAATGATGCTTGGTTTTTATTAGCAATATATTAGTATGGTAAATTAATAAATATAAATATGAGATTTATATATGATTTTGTCTTATTTAGTGCATTTAATATATTGGTTTGCTCTGCAAAATTAAATTTCAAAATGAATTTTTGTGTCATAGTACAGATCCCTGTTTATATAAAAATTATTTTTTAAAAAATCAATATACCAGTTTCTATGCTTAAAGTAATTATTAATCATCATTTAAGTTCTACCGATTGAGGTAATATTCCAAACAACAGTATTCTATACTATGCAACTGTATTCTGTGAAAAATTAATGATCATGATTAAGTCTAGATTCCATTAATTAATTTTGAAATGAAGAATTAATTTTAAGTTTTGAATCTTTTACATCCATTGCTTTTTATCCCTTTATTTATTTCAGTGAATTATATTCTTTTCAGTATATTTATTGCTTCTAATATATAATATGCAATATTTCTTAAAACTTATTATTATATGTGATTTAATATTTTAAGTATGGTTTTATTAGTTATTAAGTGGGTCTTTTTCTTTTGTGTTCACTCATTCTTTAAATTAAAAAAAAAAATTTTAGTTTTTCACATGTGTCTGACTCTGTTATGTTTCTTCTGAACATAACACCATCATGTAGAGTTGCATCATCATGTAGAGTTGCCTGATGATGCATTTCTACTCTTACATGATTATGCTATTCATTTTCTAACCATCTCAAACTTCTGCTTAAACTTAACTTGGTTTAATTTTTGTGAAGTTTACATTTTAAAAGATTCATCAATTATTTTTCAAATTTCATTGTTTATATAATGAGTAAGTTTCTAAATTTTAATGGGGTTAAAATGTTTGCATTGCCTTACACATATTGTATTGTAACCCTGAGAATAAGACATATTTTTTAGTCATGTATATCCAACAGTTATTTGGTAAAGAATGAAAAATTCACACTTTTTCATTCAAGGGAATTTTCCTCCAAAATATGTTTTTATGATTTTTTCCCCTTTTTATTTCATCATTAAATCTAAAAATTTTATTCCAAATGGGGGGAGACCTTTTTTAAGAGCCGGAATTTTGAAGTAGTCTGGTGTTGGTTTTTCATTGTTGCCTGTTTTAAGTTAAATATCTTCTTGAGGTTAGATTTATACACTTGAATTTAGAATACATTGATATTCTTGCTTAGATGAATATCAATATAAACCATTTTTAAGGTTCCATTAAATTTTCTTTTCATAAGTTATATGTGCAATGTTTTACCCTTTTAATGAATTGACATTCATGTATCAAGAATTTTTTGCCTGTAATATTTATAAACCTTTAGCTTTTAAGAATCTTTAAAATATAGAAAAACAGATACTGCATTTTTTTTAAAGCAGCTACAGAGTTGATTTTACTGTACATAGATATTGATAGATTATTGCTTGATATTTAATCGCTTCAAAATATATAGTTTCAACTACAGTATTTACAGATCAATCTCAGCAAATCAGGACTTATACAAATTTGATTTGCTGGGATTTTAACAAATTTCATGCAAAATAATAATTTATTACCTTATGACATTCATTTCATTCATGTGTTGTAAGAACTTGAATGATAATGATCCCTTAAGAACTACTTAAGTGATAATGATAAATAATTAAATTATTTTATTACACTTGCATTATCAGTAATAAATAATAATCAGATAATAAATGTAATCTTGTAATAAATTTCTTAAATGTAATTAATTATAATTTTTTTTTTGAATAAGGCTATAATATGTTATTTGTATTTTTTGACCAATTTGAATGAAATGAGAAGGTAAAGGACTAAATCTCAAACAAATTTTTTTGTTATGGTCAGTAAAATTTCTAGTGTAAAAACAAAACTCATATATAATTCAAATTATTTTTTAAATTTATATGATAATATTTGTATTGTGATCTTGGAATGCGAAAAATGACAAATTTTTGTTGGAACATTAAATGTGTGCAAATTGTCATGATAATATTCAAATTATGTATAGTTAAATTCATAAACAATAGGAAACATATTCTTTTTCAAAATCATTCTGAAAATGGGTCCTAGAGCGATTTCTCTGTTTATACCCTCATTTTGCTAACTTTCATTATTTAATACACATCTTATACTGCAATACCATTTCTAGAAATTTTAATTTTTGAAAAAAAAAATGCTATACTTTTCTGATTTTTTTGAAAAAAAAAGATTTGGAAAACATATAACTTATCAATTTTTTCTTAGTGAAAAAAAGAAATACTCAAAAAAAACATTTTTATATAAACTTAATATTAATAAATATTCATTAAAAAGTCAATAATTTTAATTATGGAAATTTATTAGTACCAAATATTTGCATTTTATAAATCCAAAAATTGATTTGGAAGAGTATGGACAAATATCATATTGTAACAACAGGGCCTGACAAAGGCAGGGGCATATGGTGCAGTTGCCCCAATAAGTGGGAGCTTCCCAAATTGAACAAAAAAACTATTTTACATTTCCTTCTTTAATTAATGTTCTTTATTACTAAAGTAGTGAAGTAGAAGAAGGATCAAAGAAGTTTTTGCCCCGTGCCCCAACTAGGCTAAGTCGGACCCGGTCTTAATAAGTGGTTTTCAACATTCAAAATATTTCTGATGTGAACTTTTGTTTCTTCTCTTAACTGTGCATATGTTTTGTGCTATTGTGAAGGATTTGTTAAAATTAAAGGTTGCTAAATAATTGTTTAAGGAAGCATACATACTCCACGGTTCAGAATGTTAAAAACTCACTATTAATCAGTCTTACTAAAATTGACATTTGCTCTTTAACTTCAAAATATTAAGAAAATTATTGAAACTTTAAATTTTTTTAGCAAATGAGAATATATATAACTGAAATTGTTTCCTCTGAGTAAATATAAAGGCAGATCAAATCAGCAAAAGGGAGGTGGGTCATTAAGCCTTATATATGTATCTATCTATTTGGAACAGTTGACCAAACAGGAAATTTCAGCATCAGTGACAATTTTTTTTATTGAATTATTGTTAAATTTGAAGTGAGAAGAAAATTCATTCTGTTATTTGATTTGTCCAACTAATGTACATCCTTGACTTTTTGATGCATTTAAAGTGAATGGAAATTGATGTACATTTTTATGTTCATTTTCTTATTATTGGTTAATTTTCTGCATATTCATTTCAGCTTTATTATTATTATCATTTTCATAAGTCTTGAGAATTCTCAATGCAAAATATAACTACACAAAATGAAAAATACAAAACTTAAATAATAATAATAATAAAGAGAAGTGCAACTTTCCAATTTTTTTCCAATTTTTTGTATTTTTCTGCCATTTCATTTCTTGCAATTTTTTTTAATTTCTTGATTTTACACAGTAGAGCTGAAACTTGTTTTTCTCTTATCTTTTATGTTTCAAGAAATTTTTATGCATTTTTGAAATTTCTTTTATTTTATGCTGTTTTTTTTTTTGTTTGTTTAATCAGAAGGAATCTGTGATCACACTTATATATAAATAGCCCTTACATCTAAAATATTTAATAACTGTTCTTACATTTTATGAAAGTATGTTAAAAGCTGGAGATTAAAGTAAAATATTGGTTATTTTTTGTTATGTAATTTTTTCTTACCAAACCCCACTATTTGTTTAATATAGTTATATAACTATGGAAATATCTGGTAATGTATAATATAATGTAAATATCTTAGTCTGTAAGGCAGGAATTGCCTAAACATTTTCAGTGAAGGAAGCCTTGAATATGTTATAAATGCACATAAACATAATATTAAATAAACACAGCCAAAAAATAATAATTGCTCTTTTTTTCAGAAATAATTTTGATTGCAACATCAATTAGTTTTATGAATAATTTTTTATTGGGAATTGTACACAGTATTTCAGTCACGTTATGCATTTCTGACTGATATGGCTATAAAATAACAGATATTAAATGTGTAAAATATTTATTTTGTCTGCTAGATTTACATGAAATAAACCTGCTTTGAGCATATTATACGATACCTCTAAGATGTTGTTTAGTGTTTTCAGTGCTTCAAAATATTGTGAAGGTACAATGCAGTATTGTAGAGAATTTTGTACTTATAGGGATGGCTGAATATTTTTTAAATAATTCATTAAAAATATATCAAGCAATTGGGTAACTTTTGCAGTTTTAAAGGTAAGTCATATATTCCTTTTGATTTTACAAAACAAATGTGGCCATTGGCAAATTTTCAGAGCAGATTAAAAATTTTTAAAAAAATCTTGTTTTTGAACAAATTAAAATAAGCATTTTATTCACCTCATGATATCCCTACAAGAGCATCATCTCCAAAAGCATTCAGTACTTCTTAAATGTGATGAATAGGCAAAAAATAACATTTTCAGGACAGTATGACTATTGGCTAATGCTCTGCACTAAAATAGATTTAAATCAAGACATTTAAAGTTTGAAGCAATTTAATTATTGCAAAAAGATTGTTATAATCCCTCAAGATCATTCATTGAAATCCATTGTATTATGCTGCATAACTGTGATGATGAAATGAACTGATACAAGTTTGCAATAAAAGTATGCAGCAGGCTACAGGTGGCCAATTTTATCAGTTATTATGTTTAATTATTTTAAATTCTGTTCTGTATACGGGCGAAAAAAAACAAGAACAAGAAAGAAAACAAAATTTCCATTTTAAATTTATAGTGATGATTGTTGTATTTTTTGTTTGTTCGGTTGCAATAGTTGCTTTTATCATTCATTCCTGCTTCAATGAAAAGTTTTGCCTGTTCAGTTTATTAATACCTAGTTTTATCACATGAATTATGTGCATTTTTAAAGAAATTTCAACAATAAATGACCTATATTTATAAAGATCATGTATTAACTTAATAACTATATTAATTGTTTTTTTATTTTGTTTGCTGTTTATCTTGAATAAAGATTTGAATTTTATTTATAAATTGATTTTTATCCTTGCAGTACTGTTACAAAAACAATTGTTGAGAATAAAACATCACCTAGTGGAACAGATCATTCTAAAGAATTTTCAGGACCATCTATTTTAACGGATTTCAATGATCTTCCAGTAATTCCTCATAAAAAGTTAGTACGATAAAATTTCTATGCTTTTATGTGAATAGTAGCAACATTTGATGATCAATTTCTTCACCAAATATACTGATTACGTTTAATTTCAATTAAGTCTTTATTTTCATACTTTTATATTTATGACTTCATTCTCGAAATTCTGAAACCTAAATAATGGAGACCATTTAAACCATACTATTATTATTAATTAGAATTTATTCTGTCTGTGGTTTTTATGAATACCTACAATCAAATCAGAATGTTTGTCATAACCTTCTGAATAATATATGTAATTGCTCTTTGTATGGGCAAATTTCATTATCTTATTACAATTAGTGCATTTAATTCCAATATTAAAATAGTGTTTCATATTGCATATGCAACAATACCTTAGTTAAATTTAAACATTCTGGTAAAATGCTTGCATATTAATGGCAATCATAATGTTTGTGTTTACTAAATATATTCCATGCTAAAATTAATACAGACCATTGTATATTTTACAAAAAATGTAGTGGTATAAAAAAAAGAGGGAAATTCATTATAATGTTATTTGTTATTTAAAAATATACAGAAATAAATAAATGAGCAAGATCTTCATTCCGTTGCTTTCTTTTAATTATGTTCAAGAAACATATGATTTAAATGAATGAGTTAAAGTGAAACCTATGTTTTAATTTCTTAGTAAAAAATTGGTAAAAAAATATTACAATGTTATAAAAAAAGCAACATAATCTTTGTTAATCTTTAAATAATGAACGAGAAACATCATGCAGTTACACTTACTAAATTGAAAGGAAATTACTATCTTAATTTCCTTCCTTCCAACAACAACAAAAATGCTGCAAATCAAGCTGAAATATATATATATTTTTGAAAAATGCATTAAAATAAATGAAAAGAATTGAGTGGCAAAATTATTTGCATTCAAAATATAATATTTTGAACATTAAAAGTGTATTAATATTTATTATTTGTGCTTTAATTACTAAAGTTATCACCAGAAAGTGCTGCTGTTGTTTGATTTTCAATTAACTAAAGTTCTATAAAAATTCCAAAAAATAAGTACTCTAAAGTAGGCATACCCATCTTCCAGTTTATAAACATTTGACAGAATTCAAATTATCAATTTTGTAGAAGACCATTAAATGCACATTTGTTTATATTTTTGGAAGATTAGTTTTATATATATTTATTCTTTACATAGGGCAGAATTAAGTAAAGAAGTAAAAGCTGCATGTAAAGTCTTAAATGATTATCTATTGAAACCTGAAAGAGGAGGAGAGAAAAAGACAGTGAGTATTTGATTGCTTGTTAATGATTTTTTTCTTTCGATTTATCCAAAAATATGTCAATTGGCTGCAAGATTTTTTAATTTAATCAAACTTGAAAAACATATTTTCATTATTTTATTTATTTGGTACATAAATCATTTATTAAAAATACAATATCTGAATTTTTTTTACAAATAGGGAAACAAGTATGAAAATCACTGATAATTTGGGTTTGTTGTTTTTGACTTTTCCCCATTATTTCATTGTAATGAAAGGCTTATATTTTCTTGCAAAAATAAAAGCAACTTAAAATGATTCAATTGCTAGATATTATGCAAATGTTTCTGTACTTAAGATTTTGGTTTTTGTTATTGAAAAAATTTATGGTTAACAATGATTCTCTTTAAAGTATTTTAATTTATTTCTACTGTGTAAGTTTGAATAATTCTGAAATGTTTACATGCATATGAGGAATTCTTCGAATTGTTACTTAATATATAAATTTACTTTTAAAAATCACTGTAGTTAAAGTGACAAGAGATTCCCTTTATTAAATGTAATAGTTTTTATTTTGCATTGTTTCCATTTAAAAGTTGCTATACTCTTTGTAGCCAAATAAAAACTAATACCATATTTATCCTGTGTTTAATATCATATATAAACTTATTATTGAAAAATTTCTAAGTAATCAGTTAATATTAAATTTTAAATGAAAATTTAATTTCAGAATGAGGTCTTCAGGTATTCTCATACCTTTTTTTATTATTATTGTAGAACATAAGTGTATTTTCATAAATAATCCCTGTTTCATTTGAAATTCTTTGTAAATTTTTTGAATGCATGTATCAACTTTCTATTTTCAATGGTAAATTAATTGCATCTTCTATAATTGTCAGAAGTGTTTGAATTTTGACTCTTTTTTAAAAAAGAGAGAGAGTAATAAGCTAATTTTTAAAAATAATTTTATTCTTTTCTTTTATAGTTTGTTTGCATTGATTTTTATATTAACTAAAATAATTATTAAAAAATTATAAAATATAATTATTTATTTATAACAATAGCTGTCAAGTTTAACAATCATTCAAAATGAGTGGTTCCGAGTTGCAAATCAAAAGAAAGCAGACCCTCTAGTCATTGAAGATTATTTGGATGTGTTTGAAGAATTCTCAAAACTTTTATTAGAAAAAGTTGTTAATTTATCAGATGCTAATGTAAGTACTTTATCTGAAAAAAAAAATCCTTTACTTAAAAAAAATCTAAATAATGAAGTAAATAGAATATTGTATATAGAATGCTTAGAATAAAGTAATAATCATTTACGTATTCTATATCATTTGGAGATATAAGCATTGAATCTCTTTTCTATAATGATTTAATAGGTAAATTAAGCCTGCTATTTTTGAATACTTATAAATTCATTTGATCTTTTTAATATAATTTTTCATTTATATGATGTAGACAATTTTTAATAAAAAAAAAATAAGTATAATTTTTAAGACAGTTGTTTCTGTTTATAATTGAATTTCATGGTTTTAAAATTTATCAAACATTTATTGTACTCATTTCTCATGCTAATCATTTACTTTTCCTAAAAGTAATTTAACACACTATTTTAGGGTAACACAGCTCTTCATTATGCCATTTCTTATGGAAATTTTGATGTTGTGAGCATTTTGATTGATTCCAAGGTCTGTGATGTTAACAAGAAAAACAAGGTATGTTACAATTTTATTTATTGTGTTTAAAGTCATTTGAGATTGATTATTGCTTAGTATTTGTAAAATGAATGATATATTTGCGAAGAAACAATATATTGGGAAGATTTTTATTTGAATTTTCTTTGCCCTATTTTTTATTTATAGGAAATTAATAAATTTATTTCAATTTATAATTTTGATGTGTTTCATTTGGTTACAAACTTTTATTGTATCTATTGTTTTTATCTAAGTTTGGATTAAGGCTAAATTTGTTAAACTTAATGCTTATTATTAATCATTAAAACATATATCAGTTTTTAAATATGAATGATTATTTAAATGATTTGGCTAATAGTTTACTGTTTTTTGTCACTTATCCTTTTTAATTCTACATTAGATATAATTATCAAATTTTAACAAAATGTGATAATTGACTTAGGTAACATTTTACATTAAATATTGATAAATCTATCCGTGTCTTGAAATGCTATCAATGACTTTTCAAAATGTGATAATACTATTTATAATCAATGGCACTTTGATGATTGATTTTTTTTTTTTTGCCAACTACTGTATTGTCAATTATTATATCTTAAAATGGCCACATTTATATTTAGGCAGGGTATACTAGTATTATGCTAGTTGCTCTAGCTGATATGAAAAATGATGCCCATCATTATGTTGTTCAAAGACTTTTCAGCATTGGAGATATAAATATCAAAGCAACTCAGGTATGTTTAATTTATTTTCACTTCTATATATTTTGGTCAAATTTAATTCTAATTAGTTTTATAGTTTTAGCATGAAATATTAATTATTAATATCAATTATATGTAATTATTTTTTCACATATATATTTTCCAAACAATTTTGGAGTAACATTGAAGTATTTTAAGGAAGAATCTGTAATATATATTTATAATTTTGATATGTTTTCAAAATAAATGTATTTTGCTGATTTTTTTTGTTTGCTTTTATTAGAATGGACAAACTGCTTTAATGCTTGCTGTCAGCCATGGAAAGAAAGATATTGTAAAAATGCTTCTGGATGCTGGTGCAGAAGTAAATTTACAAGACAAGGATGGATCAACAGCTCTGATGTGTGCTTCTGAACATGGGCACATAGAGATTGTTAAAATGTTACTTTCCCATCCAGAATGTGATGCGACCATTGTTGACAATGTAAGTTGTTTTTTTTTTAAATCTTTTAATAAAAATTAATCATTATAATTTAGGAATATTTGCATTTAATATGTACTAGCCAACTTTGGGGTCCACTTGGATTCCCTGCTTTAATGATTGATAAAATTTCAATGAAACATTTCATATAGCTTGTTCTTAAAAGCTTCTGCAATAATGTATTTTGAAAGAAATTTTGATTGATATATTCACATATTATAATAAAAGCTTATTCTGTTCACTGTATTATACTTCTCCCTTTTTTTTTTTGTTATCACACTAAAAATTTGAATTTTGATTTAAAAGGAAAGCATAAAATTCAGTTGGTAGTAAAGCTTTCTTTTTGGAATGATTTAAGATTAGAAAAAAAAATCATTATTGCCATCATAAGAAACGATGCAGAACAAAATTTCAAAATAATTTTATAAAGGGCATTTTTTTTTTAACTAGAAATATATTCATTTCTAATCATGCCCAAGCCACCATCTGGTTTGCTAGAAATATTGATTTCATTTGTTTACAGATGTTCAGATCTAACTTCATGTCCATGATTCTGCCTAGTTGTGTATTATTTTAATTATTTTGCTTAAATTTTACTTATTGTATACATAAATACTTTTAATTGAAACAATCCCATGATATCATATCGCTATTAAAAGTGCTAATAATGTACATCTATCTTAAATTTCTTGTAATTAAAAACTTATCTTTTTTTTTTCTTCTTCTTATGAACTACACAGATATTAAAGAAAGTCCTTTTTGTTTTTGAAAAAAAAAATCTATAAAAGCTGAAAATAATATATATTTGATTTAACAGTTAAAATGGTTTAAATTTCATCACATTTAATTATTTTTAGCCCTTTGACACGCAGTGGTTTCAGCTGAAACCATTACTTTCTAAAAATTATTTCTAAATATATGATAGTTTCTGATAAAAACCAAAAGATCTAAAATAATATTCTAATTTTAATAATTGTCTGTAGGTTATAACACTGTAGTTAATATCCCTCTTACCTGAAAAAAAAAAAAAGGTCATTTTAAAACCTTTTTCTCAGTAATTTCAATTTTTGTTTTCATTAAGCAAAAATTGAACAAATTCAAAATACTTTCATAAATATGTTGTATGAAAGCTGTCTAAAACCTACACATTTTTTTCAAATAAAATCGGAAAAGAAAAGTTCTTTGTACATGAGAACTTTTTAGATGGTTTCTAAAACATACCATTGTACACCTACAGCATGAGATCTTCTTCTGCTTGAAATACGTTCGAGAAACCGATCTGTTTTCCTTCACTTTACTCTCTGAGTCAAGTGGTTGGTAATTTATGGAGTTTTTGCCTTGAGTTTTGGGGTGAGGAATTTTTTACATTTGAGTAAGGTTTATATGAATAGGATAGCTGAAATTTTCACTTTTCAGTTGCATTCTTCTTGTGTTAGTCAGCAGCCATATTATGCGGATGTTAAATATATTTTTTAATATATTATAGTTTTCTTAATTTTGAAATTGTTTATTTAAATATTATATTTCTTCATAACATGTATACAGTGTTGATTTTATTCTAAGTCTAAATTCTATGGAAAAAAAATGCCAATGTTAATTTTATTTAAGGATTACTTGTAATTAAAATTGTTTATTTTTCCTTCATGATTTTTTTTTTTTTTTTGCATATTGCAAGATTCTATAAGTAGTATATATTATATTTATACTAAATAATTTAAATGAGAAAATATATGTTAAATTTTGTTAAGGATGAATGCAATGCATTAACCATTGCAATGGAAGCAGGACACAAAGACATAGGCCTTTTGATCTACACCAACATGAATTTTTCTAGGGGCAGTTCTCCTGTGAGTATATATTAAAAATTTTAATGATTATCTTTTGCCATTTTTTTATTAAAGTGCATCTATTACATATTTTCTGAAAAATTGTTTTTATCAGAAGGTTACATTTGTTTTCTGTGACTTCTAGTTTAGTATAGAAAACTATCATAATTTATATTTTGTTTTTTATTTGTAATATTGGTGCCATAAATACTCTATCTTAAATGTTTTTGAGCATAGCTTTTTTTTCTTGTGAAATCAAGAAAATAATTTCTTTTTCCATAGTCCCCCCCCCCCATTTTGAAAAGGTTTAAAGTGTCACATTTGATGTGTATCTATTTTTCTCTTTTTAATTAATTTTATTATGATTGAAAATTTGTTAATATTTCTCCTGCAGGCAACACCAGTGTCACCCGAGGATGATATTTATTTGTTTCAGAATTATGAAAAAACTTTGGGCAAAATTTTTATTTTAACATAGTTCAAGATGTAAAAGAATTCTCTAATAATATAGAGTGAGAAATTCCTCTGAGAGCTAAAGATAATTAATTTTAAATCTAGAATGCATTTGTGAAATTATGAGCTGTTAGTTCAATAATAATAATAATAAACATGCAATTATTTTATTCTAAAAAATATAAAGAGTAACCAAGATTTATATATTCTCTGAATAAGTTCCTTCATTTGAGGGAAGTTTAAATTTTATGTGAGGAAATGCAAAAGTATTTGATTACAAAAATATATCCCTGCTAGATCAAAACATTTTAAATACATTTAAAATAAACTGGTAATCAAAGAAATGGTGAGTAGGATTAAGAAGAAAACCTATTAACAATTCAATTAATCAAATTTAAATTAAAAAAAATATAGAATCAATCATTAAAAAAATTAGAAAATTTTTAATAGGTCTGAATATGTTTAACTTCTGGAGAAAATTGAAATTTTTCAGATAATAATATAACTATATGCTATTTTTAAACAAAAAATTTCTTCTGTTTTTATATGTTTATTATATAATTAATTGATTTATATTACTTGATTAACTTAATTCGATGTTTCTTATTGGTTATAATGTTTTTTATGCATCCATTTTAGGAAATATTTATCTGGAGAAATATAATTTAGGCATTTTATTGTTGGTTTGAGTTTGAACTTTTTTTATCTGATTGTATATGAGAAATCTTCTGTTACAGTATTCTACTCTAAAGACACGAAAACGTTCAACTCCACGATCGACACCTACACCTAGAACTCCAACCCTGCGCTCCCCTCTTCCCAGGTCTGTTGCATTATCATTTTTTTTGTAACATTTGTGAAAGTTTTTAAGGAAAAGGAACACAAGTTATTTTTCAAAATGTTAATTTACCATTTTTTAAATGAAATAAACATTTATTTTAATTTCCTAGAACAGAAAATGATGAATAATAAACAATTATTTATTAAATATGTTGGCTTTCCAAAGAAAGTAATTAGAATTATTTTCATTTTTACAATTACTAAAATTTTTAATTTTTATTCAGATATTTTTTTTTATTTGTAGGTATTAAGTAACAATGTTTAAATTTTTAAAAAATGGAAATTATATTTTCTGTGCTGTTTAGGAATTGCTGTTCATGTTTTTTTCTTTTTCATACTGATCACTCAAAATTCTACAAGATTAACATTGAAAATATTGTTTTTTATGTTCAGAGATAAAAGATTTTCATTTTTGTATTTCCAGTTTTAAATATTTAAATTCTAGATAAATATATGTATTTCTTTTAAAAGATCGCTTAAAATTCATAATAAATTCAGGAATTTAATATTTCAATCATTTTAAAAATAAATTAAAAATAATGTTTTAATAAAATATTTTTTTGGTTGTGCTTGGTTACAATTTGTCAGTAACATTAATTTGCAATAATATATTAGTGTAAAAATTACTCAAAGATTGGGTAAAGAAGATCTCTCTCTTACAGAAACTTGACTATCTTTACAGCTACGTTGTTTTCATAGATTAAATCTCATTCTTGATTGAATATAAATCCTCTGTGAAACTATACTTTTGGCTAATTTTTATCCTATTTATTTTCATTAATTTATATACAAAAATTCGAATTCTGTTATTTAATTTTCTAATTTCCAAAATATATCTTTTTCAAATTAAAATTGTTCATGATATTAAAATTTTATTGGACTTTTAAAATTTTGTGCTTCAATTTTTATCATGTTAGATATGACACAAATATTATCTCCCCAATTTTTCTTTCTTTTTTCTGTTAAAAGATGTAAAGCATATCCTGATCTTTTTTAAGTTCAATTTCATTTGAAATTGCCCTTTCTTTTGAATACAACAATTAAATTAAATCAGTAAATGTTCTAGTTTAAATATGAGATGCAAGCTATATTTAGGTGCCAATCAATCAATGATTTTCACATTGATTTCATATTTGAATGAAAATTTCCACTTAATTAATGAAGAGACTAATTATTTATAAAAATATTTTTCTTTTTAATTGTACTAAATATTTTCTGTGTCTATTTAACTATTTCATTTTCCATTATTTATTTATTTATTACCTTTTTCCATTAAATTGAAACTATAAATGTGTAGTGACAGAATTTTAACTTCAAAATTATAGTTCAAAAATTATAAATTTATAAAGAACATTATGTTTAATAAAGAATGCTGTGTATTGTGTCTTTTTTAATCAGTCAGTCCATGATTGTCAAATATGCTGTTGTTAGGTATGAGTGTTTTGACAGGAACTTTTGTTATCTGCATAAAATTTGTTCTTTCAAGCATAAACCTAATGATTAACCTAAACCTATTTAGAACAAATTAGGTTACTTAAAGAACTTATATTAATATTGACTTATATGAACTGTAAATTCTCACTTATAAGACTTCTAAAGAAAATTAAAATATTTTTTTGCTGGAGATTATTTGTAATTCATTTTTGATTAAAATGAATGTTATTTTCTTTTTTTAAGCCCTTCTGCCAGATCAACAAATTCCATTCCATCATCATTCCAATTTCCAACTTGAATTATGTTCTATGGAGACCAAGAGTAATATGAGACTAAAGCATATTATAGTAGCTGTATTGTGCCAAACTTGTGATATATCTTTTGATGGAATTTTCAAGTATTATCAAGATTATACATAAACATTTAATTTGGCAGTCATTTTTAGAAAATGTGCCTATATATATCTTTTAAAAAATGATTGGTATTATTTTAATTGAAGGTTGTTTGTAAGGAACATTCCATTTTTACTAATAACTGTTGTTGTTGTTTTTTCAAACAAAAAAGAAAGGTATTTTTCTATAAACTTTTTAATGGTGAAGCAGCTAGTTACTATGTATTTCAGACATAGCATATATAATGATGCTTAAAATGAATTTCAAAAAGGAGTATTTTTATTTGAGGCAGACTGAATAATCTGTGTACATAATCACCTTGAAATATCGTTAAATCATAGCAAATTGTGATAAAATATTTTGATGTAAGAAATAGTCAAGCAATTTATTTTATACGATTTTATCAGAATAAATATGAATAATATGTTCTGAATATAATGACTATTCAATCTTTTTGGTATATTGAAGTTTTTTTTCTCTCTCTCTCTTTTCTTTTCTGATAAACTTTTACATTGAGTTTCATTTAAAAGCTGTGTTGTGTCTTAAAGAAAATTATAATTTTATACTTGTTTTGTAGATTTGGTTAGTATAGAAATGGAGAAAAATGTTTAAAATAGGACAGGGACTCATAGCACTAGAATGTTATTTATTAATAGACAAATAATAATTGACCATATTTTTGGATTTTGTTGGAAGAAAATAACATCTTTTATCTGGGATTCTGTACATGAAATTTTTAATAAAGATTTACTTACACTATGAAACATCATGCCATCAATTTTATTTATTGCTATCCTAGATATGCAATCTGTCTCATTCTTTGCATTTATATATGTGTATACAGCTCAAAATTTTATGAAGTATTCATACATCTTTACTAAATTTTATTGAAAACCAATAGCAGCTTCATTAAAAAAATTTTTTTTTAAGGCATTCTGATTTATATTTAAAATTTTGAAGATGTATGTAATTAAACTAAAATAATTATACAGATGATTTTTTTTACTTATTAACTTTAAAAAAAATCATTGGTTTTCTATGGTTTTTGATGCAATTTAACGCAGAAGTAAGAATAATGGTTTATAAAAGGAATTTAAGATAGGTATTTAAAAGTAACCTTTTCTGTTCACTTTGAAAAAAATTATACAAGAAGAAAAGTTGGTTGAATTTACTTCATGGATGATGATTATTTCAGAAAAAGTTATTTTTGTCTTGATTTATTGCTGTACAATTTTTAATCTTTATCTGTAAAACACATTGAATTATATCAAAATTCGACAGATTTGTCTAAGAATTATTATGATCTTTTTTTTTTAATGGTACAATATGGTATTATACATTCTGAGTAAAAACATGAATCTTTGCATCTCTTAAATTCAGTAGTTTTATTGTCACATTTGGCATTCCATTTCATTTTTCTTGTGATAAGTCTATTCTGCAATTTGTTTTCACATTAGCACTCTCCTAAAATAAGTAAAATAGTTTCAATTTGATTACAAATCAATTTAAATTCATTTCATAAAGGACAAAATTATTAAGATCATAAAATGTTTCTGTATCAACAGTTTATTAAGAATAGTATAAATGAATTATTTTGAATTAATTTGCCTATTAATGATCCTATCTTCCCTCCAACAAAATTGCTCCTTGATTTTTTAAATGATTTCGCATTTAATAATTGTTTAGTTTTATGCCCTTGTTATTTAATTTTAATTATCTAAAAATAAAAATAATAATTATAAAATAATTAATAATTATCTAAAATAAAACTCAACTTTTTGAAAATTCAATTATATTTCAATATAGAATATTAAAGCAAAGTTTGCATATGTGCTTTATTACACTCAAGCATTAAAAGTAATAAAAAAGCATAAATAAGAAAGTATGAAAATGATATGAAACCATTATTCCTCTCCTCTAAATATGAATTGAATTATTTTGGTATAAGAAAGTATTTAACTATTTCAACTTCCATAGTGATGAAAAGAAGTTTCTTAGCTTTTTTAACAGTCGAGTAATGATTATAATTTACACACACACACACACACACACACACATACATATATATATATATATATATATATATATATATATGTATATATATATATATATATATATATATATATAATCAAATATTTTAAGTATCCCATTTTACATAAACATGCTTTATATTGGTTCAGTAAAAGAAACTCCATGATTTCAAAATTTTATAGACTGCACAAGCTATTGATTCCTTTTATATATATATATTTAAAGATTTTCTGTGTAAAATGTTAATTAAGTTTATTTTTTATTATTAGTTTGTGAATGTATACAATGTAGTCTTTAAAATTTCTTTAGGGGCATCAAGATTATAATCTAATTAAATTTCTGTTGAATGCTGAATTGTCTGTGATTTACATTGAATTTTTATGTAATTAAATTTATAAATCATTTTCAGTTTTTGAAAAACAAATGAATATTAATTTTATCTTACTTTCATTTGGATCCCTCTTGTTTCAAATGGAAGGAAAGCTATGGCAATGGCAGCTAGAAACATTGCTCCAGCCATTAGTCCCATAGCTATTGCAGGATGATCAAATACTAATACCTGAAAAAATTTATATTTCATTTCTTTGTAATAATGCATGTTGTTTTTGATGCTTGTTAAAAATATACAGTTCTGATACCTTTTTAAAATATATAATAATTTTTCACTACATAAAAAAAATTATAACATATTAAGCAAATTATTTCATTTGTATCCTTATACTACTTCATTTTATTTATTAAATAGAAAAAGTGAAATAGATCAGGAAATAATAGAACATTTTAGAATGAAGCTACTACGAACTAAATTAAAAAGGTTTGAAAATTAAATACAATTGAAATTACAGTTTAAAATATCAATTTTGAAATATTTTAGATTGACTGTACAGCAAACGAGCTTCAAAAATGTAAAATTTTTAAATGAACACTAAACATATATGGTTTAAATTTAGTATGAAGCGGACCTACTTTTCATCTAAAATTATGAGAGTTTCTTTTTTAAAAAAATATTAAAATTGGGCTTTGCTATTTTTTGAAAATTGATTCAATTACTCACTTGCGATACATATGGTACAATAAAGCCTGCCATTTTGCTGAAAAAATTGCCAAACCCCATTCCAAGTGCACGAAATGTTGTTGGGTATACCTAGGAAAAAAGCACAATTATCTTTTATTAGAAATAGAAGAATTTCAGTTTTTTAAAAAGTAAAATACTATCAAATACTGTATATCTTCGTTATTAGTTGAGTATAAAATATATTTTCGAAATTAGTTTAATGTTGTCATTTCATTACATAAACTGTATTAAGAAAAGATATATAAACTAAATGATATTTACTATAAATTTGCCAAAAGCTCATTAATTGTTTAAATAATTTGTTCATTAATTCTTAAACTTAATTAAATAAATCGTAGTTTATTGCTTAACATTAATACAAAAAAAAAAAGTTGTGTTATAGCAAATATCAAGCTTTCGTTAATTTTTAAATAAATGTAGCCAATGTGATTACTTTATCTTTAGCAATAAATAAGAAATGTTATTTTATGCATTTCAACCCTTACAGAAGTCGCACTTACTTCTAACGTAACTATGTATAGTAATTGGAAAACAGCAAGCATTAGTCCTCTAGCTGCAAACAGTACAAGAAGAATCACAATTTTGCTGTAAGAGTAAGTTCACAAATCTAATTTTAAAATATCCAAAATTAACTTAACAATGTATCATATAGTAATTGACAACATTCTTTTTTAAAAATTGCAGTCTTAAATTTTAAGCATCCTATTCAATGACAGAAATATATATATAATTATAAATTGAGCGAATTCATAATCATACTACTTTTTATGAAAATATTCATGAGAGTGATGAAATTTTCGTTAAGATCAACATTCAGAATGTAAGTAAACACACACACTCATGAGCAAAAAGCAAGTTGAATGTTGCAAAATGTTTCTTAAGTTTTTCTTTTAATATCTCTTTTCAGGTGGAAAAACATTTTTTGAAGCCCTTGCTATTATAGAAATTTTATTCGAAATTATAACTAATTAAAGTTGAAGCATGCTTATGTAGCCCATTTTAAAAGAAGGAATAATGTTTCTTTTGATATTGAATATAAATTATTTTACAGAAATAATGTTTTTGCTTTTGTTTCAATTTTTAAAAATTTTATTTAGATTTAGAAATAAATTTCCAATTTTTGCAAATAATTCAGAATTTATCTTCTAATTTTGAAAGGTATCTTAAAGTTATTCCATTTTATTGAAAGTCATAAATTTTTCCCCTCATTTGTATTGTCTCAGAATTAAGAATTATGGGAATGTTCTTATTTTTTGTGTCAATTAAAGTCCTTACATTGTGTTAAATTATGTACAAATATTAAATTCTTATTTTACTTGGTAAAGTTCATCTTAACCTTGAAAATCTAATATTACACCTGAAATTTCATAAAAATCCAAAAATATGTTATATTTAAAATTTTATTTTACAGATGGCAAAGGAATTTTTAATTATATATTTGCATCTCCTATTCCCTAAATATGTTTATCTATACTCAGAAACGAAATGGGAGCATCTTGAGTGCCTTCAAAATCTTTCAGAAATTTTAAAGACTTTAATACATTGAGGTAAAAAAATTAAAAAGCCATGGGTTTTCTCCTAATAATGAGTCGAGTCCCTTTTTGCCTGAAGACGGCAGTACAGCTAAATAATACGGCATATATTTTAAAATGTTATACAATCAAAAGTTAGCGTGTAAGTATCTGCATTGAACAATACGAAACACAAATAAATATTTCAATAGACATTATGAGATACCGAAATAACATTTTGTATAGTTACTACTTTTGTTTATTAGGATCATTTAGTTGCATTAATAATTTTGAACTATTTAAAATTAGGGACTGGAAATTACAAGTTAAATAAATTGCCATCATTTGAAAATGAGCTAACTAATAATTTTCAAAAATATTCTTTGCCAAAAAAAAAAAAAAAAAAAAAAAAGGTTCGATGGGGAAAAAAAAGTTTTTTATCCATCTAATTGAGAAACGCTTGAAAAGTGAGAAAAAGGAAACCCCAGTTGATGATTGTGGGAAATTTTTTAATTTTTAAAATTTATATGCGAAATTACAAGTTCAAATAGTTCTAACTAGTTAATACTTACTAAGTTCTAATTAAAAGTAAGAGAAGGAGAATGCCATTGACAATACACGATACAGAAAGCAGCACTTTTCGACCACATTGTTCCGCTAAGAATGTGAAAATCACTAAACCTACAATTAAATTCAAACAAGATTTATTTGTAATAATATGTCATTTGAATGATTTTTGTAACATAATAAATACTTAAAATAAATTAAAAACTGGCATATTTACATATTAGTGATATTTCCATGAGTATTTATGATGAATAGTCTTATAGAAAGCCGACGGAAAACCTATGATTTTCATTAAGATGGACAAATAATACATAAGTGTCTGGTTTTAACAGTACCTTACTTGGGGGGGGGGGATGAGTCATTACAGAACTTTGCTAGATTTTACCATTATTTTTTATAAATATATAATTTTTATAAATATATAATATGAACGTTCTTACGTAAAATGCGATTGGTAATGAATTGGAAATTTTAATTCATTTTTAAGGTTCAAAGCATTTTATTTAAGAAATAAAAAAAAAGTTTTGTTATTTGTATTATTACAACAGCATCCGGAAAATAAGGTTTCTTCTTTTCTAATGAGATTGTTTATTTTTGGATATCACAAATTTGTTATGACATAATATGCCATTCATGTAAAACTGAATATATTCATAAACATAAATCTTGAATATATTTCTCAGATAAATATTTATTTCTTACATTTTTCATAATAATAAAAAAAAATCATCCGTTTTTTAAAAAACTCAATTGAAATAAATATGAATGAATTCAAGTTAGAGAGCCATGTAGCTATTTTTAATCGAGGTTAATTTTTGTCATAAACTTTTCCTTTCATCTTGTCTAAAAGTTGATTTGTAAATTTCAATTTGAAAACTTATAAAGAATTCAGACAATTTTTTATACGAAACTGCTTATTTCCATGGAGCATAGCAACTGACTTTTATGTAAGAAGATGCGGAGGAATGACTATTAACGGAATCACAAATATCAAGATCAAATCGCTTCACACACTTACTCACACACAATAAAGAATATTAAAAAAAGTCTATAAAGATATAAAAGAACATGAAAACAATCAATAATGATATTTTTTTTTCACATTATTTTCAATTAATTCAGTCTGAGGTCAGATATATAAGTTTGCTGCAGAAAAAGTTCGAATTATAAATGAAGATTTAATAATCGACTCTAAATCGTAACTAAAATATATAAATATATTTTATATTACACTATCTAACCAAAAGTATCCGGACGCCCCTTAAAGGTAAGTGAACAAAATAAAGGTTAATGAAACAAAATCACAAGTCCTCGATGGTGGAAATTTCTCAGGAGTTCCAAAGCTCATCGGTAATTAGTATTAGCAGCAGGACTGCTCGTCCGGAGTTAAAAAAACCTGGGATTCAATGGTCGTACAGTAGCGCTCAAGCCGTAAGTTAAAATGCTCAAAATGCGAAGTTCAAAATACGAATGATTGCAGTGGTGCAATACTCACCGGCATTGGGCATGTGGAAAATTGTACTTTGAGTGATGAATCTGGCTTTACAGTCTAGACGCACCTGGATCAACGTGTCTGGTTTCTTTAGTGACTGCATTGTGCCAACTGTTACGCTTGATGGCGGAAGCATAATGGTGTGAAAGTGTTTCTCGTGGGTTGGCCTGAATTCGTTAGCTGTTATGGTTGGAAGCATGAACTCAGAGATGTATGTGGACATTCTGGACAATGCTGCACTCCCAACTCTATGACAATACTTTGGGGAAGACCCATTTCTCTTTTATCAGGATAGCTGCTCCATTCACGCGTCAAGCTTGCACAGACGTGATTTAATGAAATGAATATTCAAAAACTAGACTGGCCTCTTCAGAGTCCCGATCTAAATTCCACAGAATAACTTTGGTGCAGATTACGTAGAGAATCTAATCGAACCTCCTCAATGCAAGCACTCGCTTCAGCTCTGATGGACGCCTGGAAGTCATTTCCTATAACCAACAATCAAAAACTGGTGGAAAGTCTTCCCAGACGTGTACAGGCTGACATCGGTGTAAAAAGAGGACCAACATCATATTAATATGTGCCTCAGTACGCTCTAAGTCCATACCACTGGGTGTCCCGATATTTTCGGCCAGATAGTGTAGATAGCAATTAAGCTCATGTTTAAACGGTATCATAAATGGATCAGAGTTATCTATATATTTATAAGCCGTCAATGAGCAGAAACAGCAGAAACTCTTTTTAAAATTCATGTAATTATAAAACATTATTTTTAATGCATTTTAAAACATAAGGGGCTTTTCTAAAAACAGGAAGGAGTGTTATCTATTATAGAACAGAAAACGGAGATATTGTTTTAATAGATAAAGCATTGGCAAGCAAAGAAGTTGTATGAATTTCCAGAAAAAGAAAGAAAAAAAAATGGAGAAAAGTAACTAATAAGATTCTTGGAAAAACTGCATAAAAACGAAAAGGTTGCAATTAAGAAATCAAAAACTAAAATGTCAGTCATCGAAAAAAATAAAAGACCCAAAATATTGCTTTCTAATTAACTCCATTAGGATTTGATGCGCCATCTTACAAAAATGACTCCGAATGCAAACGAGTTTCCTTGATACAAATACGGTATATGAAACTATAATTGATCGTTGCTGCTAGTTTTCATTTCTCTATTCCCTTTATCACATCATATCGTTAAATGCAATTGATCCCATTATGTAGTATTGATTAAAATTAAAATGGTTAATTTTATTAAATACTCTTTTTTTCTTAATAAGGTGCAAAATTAATTACAAATGTTTCATTAGTTTTAATTACTGTTCTGCTTGAAGTTGAATTCTAATTAAATCACCATAAAAGGAATTTACGAATCTGTGAGTTTTTTCTCTATTTCTTTGAAGACACGATGAAACTCATCTACGTTTTGATGCTTTTTTAATACAGTTTGAAGAACAGTGGAAAGATTTTTTTACATTATTTCCATTGCCTATAGCAATATCCATTTATTCCATTAGAGGACCTCCCTTTAACTGATTTAAATTAAGCTATATAAGGCTGAGAAGGTTGTTTGACACCAGAATCCGCCCTTTGTCACACTAAGTTTTGTGTAAGGGGGGAGTCACATCACTGACTCTCCAACCCGCTCATATTCACATGGATAGTGAAACTGAATGACCAGACCGCCACTACAGCACCACTGGCAGGAATTGATATTGTGTCCTAAATGTCATCACCGGCCACAGAACAACTCTTCGCGTATGAAGTACGTTCCCTCATCGATGGGAGGAGCCAGATTCCCACCCATTTGTGTACCCTTCAGGGTGGCGAGATCCAACCACCATACCGGAAGTAGCTCACCCTCTTCCCAAGTTGTGTAAGAGGGGAGGAAATAGAATGAATTAAAATAATGAAAAAAAAAAAAAAACTGAAACGGATAACGCATGTTAATAAAGCTGAACCACCGGATCGTCGCAACAGCAACACTGGTGGGAACTGGTTGAGTTGCAAGGGCCATTACCGGTCACCGTGCAATTCATCCCGTAGGAAGTACGTCCTGCCTTCGATGGGAGGAGCCAGTTCCCACACCTATTTGTGTACCTTCCAGGGTGGCGAGAACCATCTACCATGCCGAAAGCATCTCATCCTCTTTTCTAGTTGCAACCGGGGGGATTGTGTTAGGGGGTGGAAAAAACAAAATTAATATTTTTTTAAAAATCTAAATTTTGAATGTTGTAAGAAGAGAACACGCACCTAATAGCGAGAGTTCTTAAATATTCATATGAATATAAATGCATCGATCGGAATAATAATGGCATGCTCTAATGAACGATGTACTAAAGAGATTTCACTGAACGAGTCATTACTTAATTCCTAAAGAGGAAGCAGAATCGAGATAATTGAGTTACTTAAATAATCCACTATTGATTATAAGATGCGTGTGCACTTTATGAGCAGTAGGCAAACTTTTCAATTCTTTAAAGCTAGGCAATTCAGTCAATTAGTTACGCCAATTAGTGAAGGGCCCTAGTTCAACATTCATTTACAAAATTTTGTAGATCTACAAAGATATGAAAAGTATTCACCAGGAAATTCAGCGGCACTTGTCCAAAGAAGATCGATGAAATTCTGCTGCGAGAATTCGAGGCAAGGCATTACGTTCGGTGCACTTGCAGACTCGTTTCCAGTGGTCTGGTTATCCATTTTATCTGAAACAGAATTATTATAAAATAATGAGACTAATTTATTTAAGAAATAAAGATTATTGTTTTATTCACTTCAGAATTTAAAATAAATAATAAATTTAGTTTTTTTCATAAAATACTGCCAGAAAAGCTGGTGAAAGGTAGAAAGATGAATTATGTTAAAGAGTGATATAAAAATTTAGAATGACCAAATTTCGAAAACATTGCTTTTAGAACAGATTTTCTTGGAGATTAGTTGTTTCACTTGTTATCGATCCTTTTAGTATTTTTTATTCATTGTCTTATGAAAACGAACAATATTTTCTTTCTTAAATAATAATAATAAAAAGAAAATACTTATCTGTTTAAAATTTGTAACGAAATTGGAATTACATAAATATATATATTTATTGAAAATTGGTAGGACAGACTGTAACACAGTTTAAATCTCCAACCTGATCATTTTTTTACAGATTAGATTCCATAGTTAAAACAAAGTTAATTGATTATACCAGAGCCTTGGCAGTTAGAAAATCAAAGCAAAGGGCACCATGGAAGGTAACAACATTTCAGAATAAATGTTTGAACTAACATTGTTGGAAATTATTTTCCTTCGCTGAACTGTATTCAACACGAGTTGTCAGAAAAAATTGTCTTAAGCTCTTGGAATAGATTTTTTTCAATTTTACATTCTAGTAAATATTCGATGTAACATTCTGCACTTACGATACTTGATCTTTCTCTCTCTCTTTTTTAAATCGTTTTTTACTGGCATAACACAACTACCTTTGTAGCAGTCATCCGTTGTATTGACCACATGTCCTTATGTAAAAATTCCTTAACCTGTATAAGTTGTCTTTATACAAAATAAATGAATAGTTCTTAAATATAGATGAATAATATAATTTATATCTTACCATTCCCTAGATACCCTTTTTGAATGATAATGGGGCTTACAAAAACTGTTCCATAGGCTGCTAAAGCAACAGCTAACCTAAATAACGGAAGATTTATTACAAAAGATAACAAGGCATCCATATACATGATGAAGATAACTAATTTATCTGAAATGCAGCTTTAAAAAAATCAACGACTTCAGAAAATATGTTTCAAAAATTATGGTTACAAAATATTATCCAAAACATATAATAGTTTTAAAAATTCCATCTGAAATGGACTCGTTCTATTTTTTTGTGAACATTTATTTCAATAATAGATGGGGGAAAAAAATTAAAACCCTTCCCATGAAATACAAATGTTTAACTATACATCAGATTTTCAGAGAATTTCATGAGCTTATAATAGGGATGAAGATATTCGTGTCAACTTTCATATTTTAACTTGAATTTCGAGAAAAATGTATATGTGTGCTGTATTAATTTTTTAAAAATTTTCTTTGCTGTAAACTTCGATATTGATAGGATAGCTACATATAAGGCTGTTACATCTTTAACTCCTCCATTAACACCTTTAAAAGTAACTATTGTTCCAAAGTGATTTTTTTAAAGGTTGGATTTCTTATGTAAAAGTGATTTTCAAAAAATTATGCTGCAAAATATATTATAAAAAAATATTCTTATCACAAAAATTTCGGTATTGAAAATGCGGTATTCTGAAAATTAAATAGACTATATTTTTAGCTGTTAGCACATTCAGTAAGATGTTTTTTTTAAAGCAAATTTCCTAATTTAGATTTTTGTTAAATGATTTGTTAGAAATGTTTGAGATAATTTATGAAATGTACCGTAATTATTAATATTAAAAATAAGGTGTGCTTATATCCATTCTTAAGATTTTAAGATTCAACTGATTAATAATATAAAATATTCATATTTGACCTAAATTTAGATTTTTAGATTAAATTTAGAAATTTAAAATTTCACACAGTTTAATTAATTAATTTACCAAATAAATTAAATTTATACATTACAGTTAAACTTTTAAATGCTCAATATGTAGCATACAAAATCGGAATGCTGCCCGAAATTTTGGTATTTCAAAAGCTACTTCCAATTTAAAATGGGAATTATGAGTGTATAAAAAGACGTCGGAATGTATCAAAGAAATAACACAGAAATAAAATCCGTATAGTTCAACACAATAAATATTTTTTTTAAAATTAAATACCGATTAAAAATTAACGATATTTCCACAAAAATTCGACTTTTGAATATTATCACTTTTTATGAAAATAAGTTTCCTGAATATTACATTTCTAATAGGAGTGTGATTTTGAGTTATATGAAACGTATCGAATGAAATTCTCCAAATCTGCATGAAGGTGTTTGGTACTTATATTTTGATAATGCATGGTCTTAAAGTTGAACACTGCTGCTTATTATTTAGCTCAAAAAGGCATATAATCTGCGCCAAATTCCCCATACAGTTGAGTCTGTTTTTTACTGCTATTAATTAGTAGCTGAGTAATTTAAATGATTTTTTCGATTATTTTAAGAAATGAATCTAAGGCACTTACAATTTTCTTTTGATGAATAATTAATAAATTTTTTGGAAATTCAAGTACATTTACAGTTTAATGGAATTTCTTAGCCAAACCTTTTAGCTATTTTTATTTGATTTCCAGATTAGCAAAAATCTGTGTTAGAATGTTGCTTTACGATAAAAATTTTGTAGAAGAAACGGAAATGCTTTTTTAAGGTTTTCAAAAGAGGGTGATACGTGGCCACGGGGTGTAAAATACCTCCTGGAATATTAAAGTTTCCACAGATTAGATACCCGTGGAAAATGACATTTTAATGATCTAACAATTGCATTAAAGTATACAAGATGAGATTAATTCTTCTTCTGTTCTAGTATAACCTTTGTATAACATAAAACGTTTTCAAAAGAGTAGATTGATATGAATACAAGAATGTATAGCATTGTGGTGAAAGCTTCATAAGCCAGATAACATCCTCCATGCACTGGCAATTACTTTTGTCTAGTGACTCTATTACTCGGCTACAAACCCTAATCATGGCAAGTTCGATCTTAGCATAACTCTTCTTCTCAATGGTGACCCTTGACCCTGAACTAGCAACTTTCTATAGTTGTTGTGCGCCTTCTACCGGCAGCAAAAACAGTCAAGCGCATTAGAAATAACAGCCAAAATCACCAACAACGACTCACTCACGCTTGCCATACGTTTGGCACCATTGACTCAGCAGTGGGAGAATACGTGGAGAAAAAGCCAGATAACAGCCATCGGGCACGTGTAATTACTTTGTCTAGTGGCTATGTTATTTGGCTACAAACCCAAACGTTTCGTGTTCGTTCATAGGGCAATCTAACCATTCCTCTCAAAATTTTCCCTTTTGGATTACTTGATATATACTTACCATGTGTACCAAAGAATGAAAGTTGCCACCCGGTATTCTTTGGTGAGGAGATCAAGGAAACGTCCTCTTTTTTCTTCTGCTATTACTTGAACGAGATTCCCTGGTGGTAAGGTAGTTCCATTCGTCGTGGCTACTTTCTGAAGTATTTTAACTGCACGGTCATGCTGGTCACTAACTAGATAGTATCTAGCACTTTCAGGATACCACTACGGTTATGGGGTAAAGTTCAAAGCATTAAATTTCAAAGAATATATATAAAAAAGGTTAAAATATAGATAACTTGAATCATGAATTATCAGAGTTCCATTACTATTATTAAAAAGTATTGAGAATGATGAATCAAGGCACCATTAAATGGTCAATATTCATTATATATCAGCTATTTATATTTCGGTTCTTAGAAGAATGTCATCCCAAATTCAAGGGGGAAAAATCGGTTTTGAATTAAACTATGAGAAATTAAAAAATGAAGTCTACCAATGTTAACATTAAGAAATAAAGTCTATCAATGTTAACAATGTCACAAATCTGCTTGCGATACTTTCTACAAGAATTATTGCTCTTTGAATAGGCTTCTGCACCGCAGTTATTTCCTCTGTGGCTTTAATTCAAAATATACGTTTTGAGCTAAAGCAGCGTTTTTTTAATGTGTGTGTTAATGAAATTAGTAATAATCTATCCAAAATGAAATCTACAAACGCAAATCTACAATTATCATGATAAATCTATAATTACCATGTGATAGCATTATTATTTTTATGCAATTATTTGTCTTAATTAATTTTAATCATTAATTAGTTTAAACCGGTTTGAAACAATCGCGAAACTTCTCTACCAAACTCCATCCTTCTATGAGGTGTATATATACTATATATATGATGATGATTATTTTAACTTTCGGTTTCAATTTTTCTAGCTTTTAAACAAAATTTTGGAGCTCGACCGATTTTGGGATAAAATAACAGCTATGATATCATGTTCTACGTCAATCTTTCAAAAATTCATCTGTACTCAAGAAGCATACGTGATAATAAAGCAATACAGGTAAAAGTAAGTCACACTTTTAAAAACGCTACTGCATTTTAAAACAATAATAATGCAATACAGGTAAAAATCGGTAAAAAAATTCTTTAACCTATAGTTTCTGGCTGACCATGATCTTTGTTTTTTGTCCTTAAATTTTGGAGGCACCAAAACATCCTAACCAAAACAACATCATGTTCTCACATGATAATAAGTGAATAAATTGCGAAAGAATTATATAGGCTTTCTATTGTTTTAATAATATTAGTGAGTAATAATTTATACTGTTTTCTAAGGCTTTTCAATTATTTTTTTCTATTGCAATACATTTTTGTACGCTCTAACCCACGCACATTTTTTAAGGTACAGGGAATATAATGTGTGAGAAATTTGGTAACAAAATTATTAGAACTTTTTTAATAATGTATTAAAATAAGAAATTATTTTTTTAATTTTAAATATTTCCATTTGCATGGTCTTAAATTTTAAATTAATTGTAACAGAAAATAATTAATTATAAATTGAATAAAACTAAATTACATTAAGCAGTAAATTAATTCCTGAGCGCCGAAAATATTAAAATAGTACATTGTGTATATTTTATATAGTATATTGTGTTTTGTACAATACTCAAAAGTACAAAATTCCATACCCCCTATTCTTTAAGAAAGTGGATGCTTATTTTTTCGCAAATATAAAATAATTAAATTGAATAAAAATTGTAATTTTTTATTAAAACCTAGAAGGTTTCAATCTGGCCTAAGAAAATGTATGTCACTGATACACTTTAAGAATGAAATAATATAAGTATTGCATAAAACATATTAACAGATCTAAAGAGGCTCTTTTGTTTGCAGCATTGAACAAAGAATAACCTTGAAAAGTGCTTTTTCTAAAATTTAATTGTAGTAGTTAAACAAAAAATGATTACAAAATATGAAGATGCAATATTAAATGTTCTTAAACAATATTTGTATTAATTTCAAAGTAATTCTTTTTTGTTTTTCCATCATGTTTACGAGAGCCGTGCACTCACACTTATAAAAATTAAAATCAGATTCCAAAATTTCGAAGCATCATTTAAAAAATTGTTTTTGTGATTTTTAATTTGAATGAAGATAAGCGAAGTTTGATCTTTTCGAAATAGGCTGATTGACTCACAAATCAAAAACTCCTTGAAGCGCTTCATTAATGTATTTAGGTGGTATTAAAATATTTAGCGATTCTTTTTCTATTTAGTCCAAAGTCGCAAACTATTTTAATAGTTTATTCAAAATTTAAATTTCAGAATTTAAATAAAAATTTAAATTTCTCACCCCCCCAGAAACTGAATTTCTTGAAAATGATTAGGAATTAAGTATTTTGTTATTTCAGTTAGCTGTTTAATATTAGTAATTTAAGAATTGCTTAAGAGTTAAATTTAAAAAAAAAAATCTATATTTTGAAAGTTATTATATTGAATAAGAAACCTCGCTATTGAATAAGAAACCTCACAAAATTTGCATTTCTGAGAGGCCCTCAAAGGAATGAAGACAGGCCTTGTTTCAAAAACAGACGATTGGCGACTAACAAACTCAAGGAGACGAAGATGGAATCTGGGCAGTCTTCTAATGCTCGTTCACTGGATTCAATTTAGAACGAATCCGAACATTTAATGCGCGTGAATGTTTTCTATCCGAATTTTTCTTATTTAAAGAATTTCGGTATTTATTTTAAACAAACAGCAACCCAAACAAGTAAAAAAAAGGAAATTTTTAAAAATAAATTTTTGCAAATCAGTGCTATTTAATTTTTTAATTACTAACAGACATAAAAATCCCATTAGCTTTGATAATTAATTTCCATTTTTCTCAGTAGAAGTCACTTTTTTGGGGGGTGGGTGGGTTTAAGGGTTATGTCCCCATTGAATCTCAGCTATTGAATTAAAAATAATTTAGAATCCATTTGGAATGAATTTGTCTTATTTAGAATCTATTCCATTTTATTCCTATTCCTGACGTAAAAAGTGAGCAAAAAGATTAAAAAAAATTATAAACAAAGGGCTTACATAAAAAAGATTTTGAATGAAGAGTGCTATTCTTACTTTTAAAGATATCAGTCCTATCAAAGATGGGAGGCAGAGGATAATCAACAGAAGTCGCCAGCTATTTTGGTATTGCATGACCACCCACGATATGAGAATGACCATAATTGTGCCAAAGGACCAAAAGTACTGAAAAAAGAAAACTATTTTTAGGCGATTAACTTAATTTATTTCGTAAATAAATTATTTAAGGACTTCTACAAACCTTTTAGATAATTAGTTGCTAACTTTGAATTAACTATTATGAATCTTTTAAGGAAGAACTATTATGAAAGCAAGAGTGCCCCTTCCCTCTGATATTCTTAAAGAAAAACTGAGTGGTTTGAAAAACTGTTTGCAAATATTTAAGTATCAAATTAATTTAATTAGTAGGGACTTCAGGATTATTATATTTTCGATGCATCGATTTCAGTATCAATATCTCAAAAATGTGGTAATGAATGAATTTTACAGTAATGAAAAGATTGTAAAAATTTTAAAGACACAAAAATCAGCCACAAAAGAAGTGAAAATATGACGAATAAAAAAATACCCTACACATTTTTTAATATTTGAATATGGTATACATCATTAAGTTAACCAGAATTTGAAATATAACCGTCAAGGGATTAACAGTTAAATATTTACTCTGTTTAAAACTGGAATGACTGAATGAAGTTGCTGATGTCTCATTTTTCGATAGTTATTTTTTATTGTATTCCAGAGTATTAATATACAGTGATTTCCTACAATAATTAACATATAAATCTTATGACTTAAACAAGATTACAAGCATTATTAGATAGCATAGTATAAAAATCTCATCGATATATTTCAAATATCATAATTTAAACAATGAAGATTAATGACAGCTGACACATTTCATTAAAATTGATGAACTGTGTCGGATTAATGAAACTATTTTTCAATACATGGGAATGTATATTGCTACGTATAGATAACGTTGCACTCAAAGAAACTTTATAAATAAAACGTTTTTTTAAAGAAAATCTGATTTTAGATTGCGACATCTATTTAATTATATCATTATTTTGATACCATTTCTTAGAAAGCTTTTTGCTATTAATTATCACATAGCACACTTGTCAATTATTAATTGAGGATTGACCGATAAATAAAAAAATAACTTCTAATTGTTTTACAAATTGTTTTTCGTTATAATTAACGAAGTATTTAGCATTTGATTTGAATCGCTTGATGATGTATTGTTCAACTAAATATACAGACAAATATTCGCATATAAATATTTCAAATAAGGACAGGTTATTTAATATTAATATTTGCAGTAATTATTTGATCCACCTGATTATTAGAGGGTCATAGTAATTATTTGTGCTAATTAGTACAATTATCTAAGACATGGTGATAAATTCTGAATAGGCATTAACATTTAATATTACTACCCCCTACAAGAGGTGAAAATATTTATAGAACATTTTATGAATTCATGCAATGCTTAAAAATTTCTAAATTCTGACAATAACATACATTAAGTGATAAAAGGACATTAATATTCAGATCAGATGAAATATAATTAAAAAAAATATAAATAAAAAAATTAAATTTCAGTATTGTTAAAATATTAATTTTTTTCTTCAAAAAAGATTTCCTACACACAAGAAGAATGCAGCTCTTCCTCGAATATGAGTGGGACAATATTCTGTACACACAGCTAAGCTGAAAAAAGGGGAAAAAGAAGAAAGTGAATTTATAAAAATGAATGATTGGAATTGTTAAAAAAGAAACTCTAAGAAAGTTAATTGCGATAAAAAAATATTTGGCATCTACCCTTGCCCAATTCCTCCTAGTCCGAAGCCTATGATACCTCTGCACACCACCATCCACAGAAAAGAAGGGACAAATGCGTTGCCAAAGCCAACGACGAACAGTATAGCCATTGATGTTGCAAGGGCCTGCGAAATGCAGGGTAATACAAAATAATTATAAACATAGAATAAAAAAATGAAATCTATGATCGCAAATTTCAAGTTATCATAAGAGATCTTTATTAATTTTAAGTCATTATTTGTCTCAATTTAAGTCATTAACCAGTTTAAACCTGTTTGAAAAAATCACGGGACTTCTCTATCGGTCTCTCTCTTTCTCTCTCTAGATATATATATGTATATAATGATACTTTTTTTAAAACTTTCATTTTCTAACAAGCAAATAAAATTTTGAAGATCGATCGATTTTGTTATGAAATAACAGTTATGATGTTATAGTTCTGATTCAACTTTATAAAAACGCATATGCTGTCAAAGAAGCGTACGCAATAACAAAGCAATACCGGTAAAATCAAGTCAACCTTTTAAAAACGCATCTTCTTTCAAAGAAGCATATATAATAATAAACCAATACTAGTGAAAGTAAGTAAAAAATAAATGCGATTGAAAGATACTGATGGATATTGTCATTTATGCTTCATTCATTGCTTACGAAATTTCAAAATTCAATTATTCGTTGTCTTGATTATTTAAAAAAACCTAACGAAAAAATACCGTGTTCTCACACAATAAAAACTTGAAACATAAAAAAAAAATGAATTCATAAATTAGCATTAATTATATATTTGTAGGTTTATTGTGATATATAAGTGAATAAAAATATAAATTACGAATAATTTATGAATTATGAATATAATAATTATAATTATGAATTAATAATTATGAATAATTTATAATTTATTAAATAAATTATGAATATAATAAAAATGAAATATAAGTAATATAAATATAAATAAAAACTTTGTGTAAATTAAATTGAATCAATGTTTATGTTATAGTTTAATATCAAATCGATTAACTTTTTAAAAGTTTATATTCTCATTCAAAAGAAACTCAAAAAAATTCGTTCTGTATAAAACAATCTGCTATTAAGATTTCCTATTTTTAAAATAAGTATTCTAATTTGTAAACTGAATGTATATAGTTATTTTTTAGGAGAAACGTAAATATTCTTTATGGAATTAGTACTATTCCTATTTAGTCAAAATTTCTAAAACTAATTATCGAACATTAGCTTTAAAAATGTTTGTAATATTTCACTTTATTGTTGTTATCAAAAATGTGAACGTAAAATGCATGTAGGATCATTTAGTAATTCCCGATTTACTTAGAATGTAAATATTTTACCTGAAAAGAAATTTTAATCACTTTTATAATGCATTTCAAAATTCAATAAATTTTAAAGAATTCTTTTATTATGATTACATTATATTTCAATTTCATTATTATATTATTTGAATTTTTCATAAAAAATCTTATATTGAACTTTTGACAAATTAATGAAATGGTATTTAAAATTCGTTTTTAAATCATTTCCTATATTTCATTTTAAAATTTATTTCATAATTAATGTCTAAAATATTGTAACATTTAAAAATTAATTATTTTCAAATTTTTAAAAAATATTTTACAAATAATTTTTTATACTGCACAGTATTTTATTTGAAAGTAAAATATTTTGTTCTAACTAAAATATTTGAAATTGAATGATATATTAAGCAAATGAATGCTTTATATATTTTGTTAGACAGTTGAAAATAACATAAATTTTTGAATATTTTAACTGCGAAAAAAAAACTATTTCAAAACAACGATATACTTTCAATTGAATTAAATAGCAGTATTAATGATAGCAGTATTAAATAGCAGTATTAATGATTTTATCGCATTGAAATTTTTACTAGTTTTACTAAATCTTACTTTTTTCCTCCCGAAAATATCACCAATAGTTCCAAGACATACGCCTCCGATAGCTACTCCGACAAATACAGCCTGGAAAACAATGTTAAGAATTACGACATTGAAAAAAAAAGAAAGAAAATTTTTAAAAACTGTTCAGTCTTTAAATTTAAAAAAAGGAAGATTAAAATGAAATCTGCTATGCCTATTTCAAAGTATCATTTCAGAGCATAATTTCTTTAACAACCAAGCACCACGTATTCGTGCGTTAAATTATATTTTTATTATTTTTAATTGCTTCATGGGATGAATGACTTTAGTATTGCAATGGATCCAAAAAATTTCGTTTCGCATTTATTGTTTTTAAAAAATATCACATTTCCTATTTATTTCATTTCATATTATCATGTGCTTAAAATTACATTTTTCTAGATTTTATTTGCTGTTGTCATTAACTTAGTTTTTTAATCAGGGTTTTTGTAAATACAATGGCAACACGTTCTTAAAAGTTCTTTTTGAAATGAAAACCTCATCCCAAAAACAACGTCACATTCTGACGTGATTATAAAGATTGTATTGAAAGTTTAATAAGTTGAAGTCTCATTTTAAATTAACTGTCAGGAAAATTAAGTAATATACATTTTTTAAAAATCAATTCCTATTTCAGTCAGCAAGAATTTTTTTTAAATTTTCGTTACTTTTTATTAAATAATTATAAATAATATAAATAATTTATTAAAAAATTAGTAATATTCGCAAGAATTCAACTCACATTCTTCATCTTCACGTGAAAAATGCTGAAAGCCTTGCATTCTGCATTCTACCGATTTAGCTACTGCCTATTGATTTCAAATACTAAAACTATATTTAAAGTATTAAAAATTAATTGGAAAAAGGAAAGCTTTTAGCATTTTCGTTTTGGTAATCCGAAATCTTATTTCAATATCTCATGTTATATTTTCTAAAAAAAAAACAACTTTACTTATAGATGAATTTATAAATAAGCTTATTTTAAAAATTAACTAATATCTAAATTTTATTATTTTTCAAAATAAAGGATAATACTTTTTATCTTTACTAGTCAGTGCCTCAGACATATCATAAATATCTTTCTGAGAAATATATGTAAGTTTAAAACTAGCATATTAGTAAGACATAGATATAAAGATAAATAAAGCAAAACTATAAAATTGGTTGTAATATTTGTGCTAACATGATATTTGGTACACTTATTGTTCTGCAGTTTATCACCGTATTATGTAAAGGCAGGTGGTAAATTAAAACTCTCCTATAGTAAAGAGTTCTAATTAAATGATATCTATAACATTCTGGAAATGAAATAAATCCAATTAATTTATATTCCTCATTATCATACTTTGGAAATTGGAAAGATTCATAGTATATTTCTAAACTGCCATTGTAAAATAAAATTTCTTAATTAAACAGACATAAGTTAGAATTAGTAGAAATTTATACTTGTCATTTTTTACTAATAAAATCGTTTATTTGTACTTTTATTAAAGTTTCATATTTAATCATATATAAGTTATAATTATAGAAAGTTGGCGCCCTGTGCATCTTCCTCGTTTACGAGACATCGTAGGCTCGAGCCCCGTTTTGGCTTAACTGTTCCTCATTCTGTATTCAGTTTATGAGGTTTGTGAATATGCCTCCCTACAAAGAGGGGCGTAGCAAGCGAATATAGCGTATGAAATAGCTAAGTCGTACTCTTGGTCATAGTTGGCAGTACTGAAAAAACAAGAGACGCTCACTCGGCTTAAATCGCTGACATATCTGTCAGTGGGCTCGTAAAGTAAAATAAGTAACAAAAAACATAAATATTGAAAGTTTTCCATGAATTTTTTAATAAAAAATATCCTTTTCCTGATACGTTCATTTAGAAAACATAAGCGGCCTTTCAAAAGGGTTAGATTTCTTTGATATTTTTGCATATAATTTTTTAAAAAAATTGCTGAAAGGTGTAGAATTTTGACAAATACCATTGAAAGGGAGTACGATTAAATTTTAAGGAAATGTTTTATTCAAAATACAAATCAACTGTAAATCGTAAAGTTTAACAAAAATTGCCATTTTATGTGACGATATTACTGTAATAATGATTTCAAGGTAATTTATATATTTTTGTGCTGTCGCAGCAGCGTATATTAACTTATTTTGAATATTTCAAATTTCGAAAATATTTTGTCGGTACTAGCATATTTAGCAAAAAGAAACGAAGATAAATAGTTCTTGCATTTCAGGCTGATATGACAAATAGTGAGCGAAATTTCATCAACAGTTTTTAAAATTACGAATTCACTAAATTGTAAATTATATGTACTTGCCTTTTCAGCCTTTCCTTTTGAACTTTTTTTTATTTTAGTTAAGATAAAGTTGCATGAAAGAATCTTTGACATTTTACTTAATAGAAAATAACCAGAACTTAATAAATTTTGTCACATTCATGAAAAATTACAGATGCTTTGAATGCCATTCGATTAGAAATCCTTTTTTCAGACTTGCATAAAAATGGTTTATCATATTAAAACATTTAAAATTCTGCAAATGACAATCTTTTAAATAATTTTCATCTATAATTAGTTTGAAATATTGGTCAGACCTTTTCTTTTCTAGGAATCAGAGAGAAAATAAAATTTATTCATTATAAAAATTCTAGATCTTGTTGAAGAATATCGAGAAACGGAGGACTCAAGAAAGTATCTCTACCTAAGGATGGTTTTAAATTATTGGGAAATATTCTTATAGAGTCCGCATTTTTTTTAAAAAAAGAAACTTTCAATAAGGTTTTCCAATGATTTACTTACATACGTAAGTATAGCTGGCTGTTCCCTGGTTAGGGTCCAGTCGCATGCTAGAAACTGGCTTACAATTGATATGATAAAAATTTCACATGAATCTGCAATCTGTGAATAGATCAATGGAAAGATCAATAATAACATCATATATTTCTGTAAATTGTTGTAAAAATCTATTTTAATAAATCTTAAAACGTATTTAAATGTATGTATTTTACTTCTTCGCTTGAAAAATGAATTCATTCGTTGACACTTCTTAATTAATTTTAATACAAAAGAATTGGTTTTGTGAGGAAGAACTTTTGCATGTGATATAAAAAGCATTATGTTTCTTGTTCGAGGTACACATTAAAAGTTGCATTAATAATTTCATATTAAAACGTCTTTTTTATATTATTTTTAGTAATGTATCATATAAGTACCTTCCGTATTTGTTATAAGGATGGTACAAGGTGGGGCTCGGTGGCTTAATGGTGTGGTCTTGGTTTCTGGGCCGGAATGCTCTGGGTTTGAGACTTGATAATTCGAAAAACCATCAAACCAACGTTTAAGTGGATCTGGTTCACGTTGAATCTTTTAGGGCCAAATGTCCAGACACTGATGCAGTGTAAAGCTTAGAGAGTCCATGCTAGTTCAAGTGTAAGTCCTCGTCATCTCACCATGGCTCTAAAGTTCGAGGTCCGTTCCAAAATAATCTTAGCATTGCTTTTAATGGGACATGTAATGTTTAAATGTAACTAAACAAATATACATGATACAAACGATATAGCAAAGGATTTCTTCACATTCTGTACGAATGTGTTTGTTAGTAATAGACATCTAATGAAACAACAGATCATTTCACTTCCTTGCCATCATGCATAATGACACGCATTATGAAAATTTTAATCGCAAGACAAGAGAATATAAATTTCTCACGGACAATAAAAAGAGACCTCTGACCCTTAAAAATCTTGATAAGAGGGTCGTGATTATTCTTCAAAGCAAAGCTATTTTTGTATTCTCTTACCTCCACACAATAATATGGTCCATTGTTATTGTATTTGCAGAATCTTTATGGAACGTTGTGAAACAGAATATTCTTAGATTAGCTCTAATCGTTATCTCTAAACTAACAATGCAAAAGTATGTTTTATAATGTGCATGCATTAAAATGTATATTTCTAATGATTTACAAATATGGATAAGTATCAATTTTAAATAAATTCTTTATGTTATGTTTTTATTAAAATCATAATCATCAAGTATTGTGAAAATGAGGGGCTAATCAGTTTTCCTACTTTTCATTCATAGTCGCCAATGATCACTTATTTATGCTGCTAATTAAAAATATCAATATTTTACAAAGTAAAAGACTTAAAATAACGCGCTTTTTCATCGTAAAATCAATCTTTAAAATTTTCAATTTCACTGAAATTAATATATAAATGTGTTCACTTCTTTTCAATTTAAGGCTAAAATTCACAAGGAGCGATTGCAAGTACTTACCCATCCTAAGCCAGACAAAAAGAGTAACCTTATCTGAAACTTTCCGTAGCCAGCTTTATTGACAACATCATCCACTGTAAAACTTGCACCTGATAATTATAAAAGAAACGAAGTTTCCATTCAGCAATTTTAAGTTCAAAGAATTATAAAAAGAAGGAAAATATTCGCATCATGAATGCTTTATATAGATATATTTTTAAATCAATGTTCGAATAGAAGCTATGAAAACTATGAATACAAAATTAATAATTTTGAACTGTATTTTAGATGTACGAATAAAATATAACAGTATAATTTGGTTACTCATAAAATATACGGATAAATATCGGTAAAGAACATTCTTGTTCGATTCTTCAGTAGTAATAAACTAAATCATTAAATAATCTTTTTGAATAATTTTTTTATGAATTTTACAAATAAGGTATTTATCAAAAATTATTTGATATATGTCATACATTTTTAGATAAATTACATACTGGGCATTAAAAGATGCCAAAACTGATAAATAAAAAAAGCAACTTATCCGCAATAGTTTTCAATATTTATAGATATTTCAGTGTATCTGTTGATCGAATACTGATTTTGATAAGAGACATGTTTAGACAACTTAGGTACCTAAATGCACCCTCCCTCCGCCTCTTTTAATAATACTTATGAGCTCTCCTTTTAAATCGAGTCAATTTAGTTTCGAATTTCTGTATTGCTTCATTTAAAATGATAACTATAGATTTTAAATTAGTTTTTCATTTTAAGGAAAGAATTAATATTTTTATTCTGTATTTTTTAATGCATAGATTTTGAAAAACATGTTTAAAAAATATTTTTAAAAAATGTATCATATTTTTAGTAATGATTTCCTTATTGGCAAATAAAAATTATTATTATTATAGAATAGAAAGAAATAATGAATTTTAATCAGTAAAATTGCATTTAAAAATTATGAATTTAAGGAATTTATAGAATTAAGTGAAATAAAAATAGTTTCTTAATGAGTAATTGAAATCTCAATATATTATAAATAGCTAATTGGTTAGGCTTTAAATAATAATAGTTTGAAAATTTATTGTAAATACATATCACAGTTATTTAGAAGCTGGGCTATTAATGGTTTTTAGTTACTTTACTTGCTGCTTTTCTTACCATAAAAAATTCTAAATTGATTGCAATTTCTAAAAATGTTTGATTATAAGTTAAAACTGACTCTTTCAAGTTGAAATATATGAAGAAGTAAGTAACAGAATATCCGATTTTTAGATAAATGAGTGTCGAAATGGAAAATTTAAGAAACCCATGTCTATACACTTGGATTTCGAATTTGGTATAAGAACGGTAAATTCAAGGTTTCCGAAAAAGTAATTTTTTGCACATTGAAAAACAAGACAATTATGTTGCAAAATATCTAGTTTTATTTTTATACCAATAATTAAAAAATTAATTATGGTAAAACTGATATTTCAGAAATCTGGTTAAATTTTTAAAGGAGTATGAAAGATAGAACAATGGAAAATAAATTTGGAAATGAAATTAAAGTCTTCATGAAAAAAGAAAAAGAAATCCAATTAATAACATCAAAAATGTTGACGAAATATATGAACACAAACATGAACAAACAGAAGAAAAGAAGATAAATTGAATATGAAAATCGGAAGAAGCGAAGGAAACTGAATATGAAAACAAAACAGAGAAACTAGGATTATCGATGCTTACTCATGGTGTTGCCTGCAAAACTTGTTTATAAACCTTGAGACCGATTTGGTATTGATTACTATCGTACAGACTCGTTTTCTAGAAAATGACTTTAAATGCAATCTAAATCACTTCAAATGTTCTATAGGAAATTCCTTTGAGGATTATAATGCGACGAAACTCATATTTAGGTCACGAAAAGGTGTTATCTTTTGAGATTTTATTATTTTATTACCTCAAAGTACCTTTATATCTCCTATCAAGAGAAAGAAATCATTAAATTTCTTTCAAAGTATCTATGACCAGGATTTGCCTTTCAAAGATCAAAGATGCTCCAAATATCTAACTTTAGTTTTCGACGGGCGTATAAAATGAAAATTACTATTTTATAAAACGAGATCTCTTGTGGTATCGATGTTTAAAAATCCTGCTCTTGAATTTAATAAGGGATTGCCTTGCTCTTCAGTTATTTTATCTGATTTCTTCCTAAATGAAAAAAATTAATTTATTTTAATCAACATAGTATTTTAATAATTGATGTTTTTTTTAATATTGCTTCAAGCACTCCATTTCCTATTCTTCATCATATTTGTATTTTTTAAAGTTTCAGTTATGTTTTATTTTATGTAATGAGAATAAAGTTTTAGAATGAGAAGTTCAGTTGTTGTCGAAAACAATGTCAAAATATGCATGAAGGCAATAAATTATTATGAGCATTGGTTCCAGAATATGACGTCGACTTATAAAATACTTTAGATAGTGATTTTTTGTTGAAAAATGGTGCGAAAAAATCTAAAATGATACAAAACAAACAGATACTCTTATGACTAATTTTTGGTTTTGTTTTTCGAATTAATTAATATTGTGTAAAAAAGCAAAGTTAATAAATTGTTTTTATTAGTTTTTTCCCCTGATTTGAATTATTGCAAATTCAGATTAAAATTTGGGATATTTTTCAATACCTCTTTTATAAAATATATTTAAAACCATAAAAATGTCTACATGTTTGACATAATAGTTTTTCTCACAAAACTTACTGGGAAGGAGATTTAAACCGCGACAATATTTTAAACGAGCTCAATATTCAGTATTTATGATATGTAATTCAAAAATAAGAAAAAAATTATACGACCAATTATAAAAATATTTTTTTTTCATTTCAGAATTAAAAAAATAACATAAAATTGAGTTTTATTGTGTTGTCAACCGTTGATTAAATGGTATCTGATCATTTCTAAGTATGAATTGTGTTTATCTGATACTATACTATTTAGATGTTATAAAATGTTAAGCGTTTAAAAAAATCTATCTAATTTCGAAAGATTATTTAGTTTTTATTGCTGAATGCAAATATGTAAATGATTAATAATAAGAAAATGTTGTAAATATTTAAATTTCAGATGAAATTTCGACAAATGAATATTTATACTCAATTTCACACTTATTTCAATTATGTAAACAACAAAAAATAATAATAACTTACTTTCAGAATTCTCCTTGTTTAAAGCATAAATATTATCGTAAAATTCCGGAGAATATTCTGTTTCATTTTCGGATATCATTGTCGCATCACATTTTGTTGAAGCTATTGTAAGTGACATAACCTTGTGTTCTAGAACATACACTTACTACGTGAGAGGATTTCTTAATATTTTCTGATCATTAAAAGTTATGAGCAAGGGCTTTTAAAAAGAAAGGTTTGATCTTTCACAAATATGTTAATAATATTTTCATAAAATCACCCTTGTATGATTGCGCTTGAAAACAGTAAAATGCATATGTTTATTTGTAAACTTTTCAGGCTTTTTGTTTTGTTTTTTTCCCTTCAGAAGCAGAGTTCTATAAATCAATCTATCTACCTGTGTTTCTTATCCTTCGCAAATGCCTGAAAACCGACAGTCATTTATTCATCACGGCATTGTTATTCAAATGAAGTAACGATGTTAACCGACTCATAAAATGGTTCAAATAGCTAGTTTCACCTGTTTTGAAAGTAATGTAACTGTAGAGATGCATGCATACACAGCTGTGAAACGAAAGGTTTAACCTATTTCTCTTTTAACTAATTCATTCAGGAAGAAATGATATTAATAAAAAATGAATCAACAAGAAATAATCTTGTTCGTTTTGTCATGACGACTTCTAAAAGCATCCGCAATAATGGCTGCTTTTTTTAAAAAAAAGCATGCTCAAATGATTAATGAATCAAACCATTACACATAATAAATGAAATAAACGCTTTGGAGTTTCCTCGTCTGTTATTTTTTTTCAATACATTTTTAATATGATAGTTGAAATTTGATTTTATAAAATAGAATGAAATTAATTTATTGATAAGGATTACCATGTTATATAAATGAATTTTTAGATGACGAGTTATTTTTTATTTTCTATAACTTTAATTTTTTTAATGTTTTAGCAATTTTTTATGCTGGAATGAATTTATTTCTTTGCATTAATTGATATAATTTAACAGTTTTAAGGACATTTTTATGGCATTAAATTGTTTGGCAACGCTCCATTTTCAGTATTGTTGTTTTGTTACTATTTTATCAATATTCACTTTTTAGAGGTTTTTTTAAACTTCTGAAGATAAATACAATATGCTTAGGGAGTAAGCATTAAATAATAATCATTATTTTTAAGTGATTAAAATAATTACGAAAAATTAAATAAGTTATATATATATATATATATATATATATATATATATATATATATATATATATATATATATATATATATATATATATATATATATATATATATATTGAGCCAAACATATCTATATATATAACGAGATTAGCGAAAAATGGATGGCGTGTGAATATGTTTTATAGATCTATGTAACTTTACTGCTATGAAATTGGCAGCATACCAAGTATGCATCACTTCATTTACGGATGAGCGTAGAAGTGGTTATCACAAACCGAAAACACGTTTTTTTTAATATTTTGCTTTTAAAAATTGCCATTTGAAACTTATGTGATATATAAAGCTCATGGAAATCCTGTCTTTCCTACAACACAATGAAATTACATTAAAACTTTTTGAAGAGGCTTTCAAAGGCAGATAGGCTCGGCTCATCAGTCACTGCTCTAAGGGATGTAAACACCACCTCCAGTCACTGTTTTTAGGGAAATAAACACCACTCTCCTGTCACTGCTCTAAGAGAAGTAAACACTACTCTCCTGTCACTG